>JAOEGS010018872.1:0-12971 GCA_025447755.1 Corythornis vintsioides
GAGCAGCCTGGGCTAGTTGAGGGTGTCCCTGCTCCCTGCAGGGGGCTGCACTAGATGCCCTTTGGAGCTCCCTTCCAACCCAGCCATTGCTGTGGTTTCTATGTTGTGTATCTACACACAGCTGCATTCATGACGGCACACAAAGCTGATGGGCGACCCACTTGATTTCACCAGGCTGCGAGTCCACGATGACACCGAGACAAGCGAACCTGAGGCCCCTACGTTGCCGATACACGAGACCGGCCTCAAATAGCGAGAGAGCCGCTGCCACGGTGCCGAGAGCAGCAGCAGGGCCCGTGCCCTGGGCCCCACCGGCGCTCCGGGACGCCCGGCCCCGCCACGGCCACCCGCAGCTAGCGTGCAGCCGCCGGGGCGGGGCGGTAACGCGGTTCCCCTCCCTCCCTCGGAGCATCTTGTCCTTCGGCGGCAGCCGTACGGGCTCCTCCTCCCGCCCGCTGCGCGCCGGGCCGGCGAGAGGCAGCGCGCTCTTTTCGAGCGCCATGAGCCTGTGGGTGGACAAGCACCGGCCGAGCTCTCTCGGCAGGCTCGACTACCACCGGGAGCAGGCAGCGCAGCTCCGCAACCTGGTGAGGAGAGCTCCCCCGGCCTGCCCCGCCACCCTCCTCCGGCCTGCTCCGCCGCGCTCCCCCGTGCCCTACCGGGGCCTCCTCCGCCTCCGCTCCGCCGCCTCCTTGTCCTGCTTCTTCCCCCGCGGCCTCCATTCCGCCAGCGGGGGCCTCTGTTCCCCGCAGCGGGGATCTTCCAGGAGCCGGGATTCCGCAAGCTCCGCTCCCGCGGGTGCGCAGCCCTGCTGCTGGGAGCTTCCCTCGTTGCTCTCTTTCCCCCTGGCAGCCTGCGGAGGAGCTTCAGCACCGGGCGCTGCTGGGGGAAGGCGTTCGGGCCGCTGGCTCTGCAGAGCGGCTTGGCTTGTTCAGCAGCACCGCTGCTTCCCGCTGCTTTTAGCCGAGAGCGATCAGGATCAATGAGAGCAGGGTGTAGCTTGTTTGCTTGATCTTAACTGAAGTTTTTAAGGTCAGCAGGTGGGAGTAAGTTGTCAGATGTGGAAGGACTGCTTCCCCTGCCAGGTGTGCTGAATTCACTCAGTGTTTCTCTATTATTGTTACAGTTCATGTCAATTCCGAATGGGGTTTGATCAGACGTTCTCCAGCTCGTGCTTTTTAGCTTTTCATGAAACTCTTAACTGCAGCTAAATGCCAGCTATCTGTTACTTGTTTGCCCATATTCAAGGCTTGCAAATGGAACATCAAAGAAATGATGTGTATGCACGTGTATCCATCCTAATTGCATGTGTACCTGCCTCAAACTGTGTTCAGTCTGGTTTTATGTTGATGTTGCAGCTGTCACTCTAGAACCCTGTGAAGCATGGTGGGGTTGCTTTGTTGCTTTGGTAGGCTGGGTTGGTTTGTTTGTTGAGGGGTGATGTGTTTGAAATTCAATGAGTTCAGAAAAATATGTTCCATATTTTATCCCATTTTATAAGGAAAATGCTGTTGTAGCTAATAGATCTTCTTGTTTTGTGTCCAGGTGCAGTGTGGTGACTTCCCTCATCTGTTGGTGTATGGACCATCAGGAGCTGGAAAAAAGACAAGAATAATGTGTTTGTTGAGGGAGTTATATGGTGCAGGAGTGGAAAAACTGAGGATTGAGCATCAGAGCATAACGGTAACAATCAAAATCCTCTCCCATCTGCTACAAACTCATGTAGATATTTATGCACTAAAGTATTTCTGTCATCAGGCCATAATATTTATTTGAGTTAAATTATTTTTTCTTTTCCATTCTGTCTCTAAGCTTTTTTAAAGTAATTAATCAGATTCATATAATCAAATTAACAAATACTTTTGCCAGTGCTTTGTCTTGTTCCTTGGGCTCTTTGTGGGTGGGAGGATGTTGGGTGTTTTGTTTTCTACGGCTGACTGGTTGGTTTTATGGTTTGTTGTTTGTTTGGGTTCTTTTCCCTGTGTGTGTTTTGCTTGTTGTTTTGTTTGGGTTTTGAAATAGTTTGTTTTGTTTGGGTTTTGAAATAGTTTGTTTACAGTTTGGACAACAGCACGTGTTGTAATAGACCAGCTCTCAGTTAAGTGTATAGATTTTCATTTTTCTGTAAAAATAACCCTTATCTTTAAAATTATTACCTCTGGTTACTGCATATATGCAAACTCTAACTTGTTTTCTCATTCTCATAGTGACAATATCAGCACTAGGGGAAAAAAAATGAACCCAAACTTTGTCTGCCTTGTCTTAGGCATGTAACTGTTTAGTATTGAAAGGTTATATTATCCATTCAATATCCTTGTCATGGAAGTCTTGACCAGCAAGGAATTACCAAGCTTTATTGATAAGAAGGTTATTTAACACTTGCTTTTTAATTCTTAGGGTGGAACAAAAATCATACTTGGACTGGATGTTAGAAATATGAGATATATTTAAGACCCAAATTCATTGATGATGAGTGATTTCTTTAAACAAAACATAGACTTGAAACCCTTTGCCAAGAGAAGTAAACAGCCTGTTCAGGCTCTTTTCCCTTCAAAACTTGTTTGAAGGGACAAAATCTAATTTATTATTGGAATCAGCTATTAAATATTTCTTTTTACAAAGCTCAGTAACTGGTGTATGGAGTAGTATGTACTGTGTGTTAGTATAATAATCCCTACTGTTATTATATTGCAATTGATTATCAGCTGTAATCTGTCAGATCAATTTTTTACATTGGTTTTTTAGTACACCCTTCCTGAAATTTAATATGCTTACTTTCTGCATAGGCACCTTCTAAAAAGAAAATTGAAATTAGCACCATTGCAAGTAATTATCACCTTGAAGTTAACCCAAGGTAAGTGTACAGTAAAAATGTCCCACTCCAAATATAAGCTGCTGGTTATATTGGAAGTGATTTCAAGCTGGGTATATAAGGGCCTGATTGCCCAATTTGTTGCCTGAGAAAATTAGATAACTATGGGTTTGGAGAGCAAATGGGAGCAGGGGGAGGATTTTTAACTGAACAGAAATTTGGATTGCTGTGTGCTAAGGACAGTAATGTTCTGCTTAACTAGCCATGTAAGCCTGCTGGTGTTGAGGACTGGGTAGCAGAAAGAGGGCTGGATGTGTAGATTTAACCATTTAAGTTGAAATTAAGAACTATTGGCACCAACACTCCCGTGTTAGTTCTCTCACAACTACTTGCAAATCAGTTGATTTTTGTGTTGGAACTGCCTTTGCAGTGACGCAGGGAACAACGACCGTGTAGTCATTCAGGAGCTCTTGAAGACACTAGCACAGTCCCAGCAGCTTGAGACAAGTACTCAACGAGATTTTAAAGGTGAGTAAAAACAGTTCAAACTAGTCAAAAAAACTTACTTTTTAAAACTTGTTTTAAGGCTTTATATGTCCTTATGCTATAATACTTTTTTATTGCATTTTTTATTTAAAGATTCCTTTAAAAAGTTTCTGTACTAATTATCAAGTGAAAGCTTCTTCACCTACCTGGTTTATTTCTTGGTACTGAAGTGTTGCAGGCCCTGCTCTGCAGAAACTGGCAATCCAGGACATGAATGCAGGGTATAAAGGAGCAGACAGTTACACAGTCAAAAACTCATGCAGATTGTCTTTAATCTTTATTTTCCTGTCTTGGAACGATGCTGCCTTTTTTAGCTTGTATCTTTTTTTTTTTTTTGGTATTAGTGCTTGTATGTCTAAGTACTGGTTTTCTTGGAAAGATAGGATATTAATTAGAAAAAATCCACTCTTGTAAATTGTTTTTCAGTGGTGCTGTTAACAGAAGTGGACAAGCTGACTAAAGACGCTCAGCATGCTCTGCGGAGAACGATGGAGAAGTACATGGCAACCTGCAGGTTGATCCTTTGCTGCAACTCCATGTCCAAAATTATAGGACCTATTCAAAGCAGATGCCTGGCTGTAAGAGTGCCTGCTCCCAGCATTCAAGATGTATGTTGAAACAGAAGCAAAAATAAGTTGTTTAAAACTTCCTAGTTTATAGTTTCTGTTTTTGTGGTGACTTGTCAAGCGTGTCTTATGAAAGATGGGTCTCTGGTCCAGAAATCTTCCAAACAAGCAAATCTGCAGGTGTTAAACTAATATCAAGCATTTTATCCCCCACTCTTGTCCATCCAGATTTGCCTTGTCTTGTCCAGTGTGTGTAAGAAAGAAGGTCTGACCCTTCCCCAGGAACTTGCTCAGAGGCTGGCTGAGAAATCTGGCCGGAATCTGCGGAAGGCGCTGCTGATGTGTGAGTCCTGCAGAGTGCAGCAGTAAGTCCCTGCTACAGACTCACAGCACTCTCCTCAGACACAACATTCACTGACTTCTGAGGCCTCATTGGAATGGGTGACAGTTTGCTGTGATGCTAATGTTTATTCTTACTATGTAGGTATCCTTTTACTGCTGACCAAGACATTCCGGAAATTGACTGGGAAGTTTATTTGAGAGAAACTGCAAATGCTATTGTTGGGCAACAGACACCACAAAGGTAGTTGATTGTTTGCTTGTAGGAATCAGTTATGGCTTTGGACTACTCTTGAGCTGAAGGAAAAAAAATGGGTGTGTTTTAAAACGTGGCATCTTTGCCACAGTGTAATTTTCTACTGGAGGCAGTACTTTGCAGCCAGAGGAGGTGAGCTTGAAATGGAACAGGAGGGTGAGTGAGCTTTGGGAACTGAAACAGTTGTTGGTTTTCTCTGTTGTAGCTTAGTAACCAAAAGTGAGCATAAGCTTATTTGCATGTTGTACTATCTTTTCTTTGAAGGGAGGGGGTGGGTTTTTGTTTTAAGGCTTCTGTTTCACCACCTTCAGCTTAATGCACCTTTTGTAAAAGCTGGAAAAGATAAATTGTCTCTTTTATAAAGCACATGAGGAGATGCTTCCATTGTCCATCTCTGTGTCATATACACAGCCTGATCCTTTCAGTGTGTTTCATATATTGCATGAGATGTCACTTAAATTCTTGTATACCATTGAAATGCTTGTAGCCTTTGACCTGATACCAAAAATGAAGAATTCATAACTCTGTCACTTTCTGCCACCTAATCATCTTTTCCCCTCTTGTAAACAGTGAAGATAGAACAGTGTAAACTACTCCTGTGCCTCTAATCGATGCTGAGATGTCTTCTCAATCTTAAGCATGAATAATAATGTAGATATGAAGATTGAATTAATGGGAGACAAGCCTGAGACAAATTCTAATTGCCTTGTAGCTTCTAGATTACCAGAGACCATTGTAACTGGAGTAGATGTAACTGATACTGTTTTGAGTAAAAGATGTGTAGCATTGGAATTGAAACTGACTCCTGCAGTGCTTTTAGGTTTAAAACAACACACCAAATGACTCCCCACCCCCCAAAAAAACCCCAAAACAAAACCCATAACCAATAGACAACCAGCTTGGCTGGGACTGACTTTTTTTTTTCCTGCAAAATATTTTACAAATGGTGAAAACATCAGTGTATTTTGGGAACATAGTTCTGACTGTGGTGTCTTACCAACAGGCTTCTAGAAGTCCGTGGCCGGCTTTATGAACTCCTGACACACTGCATTCCACCTGAAATTATAATGAAGGTAACTCAGTCATCTACCTACTCATGTGTTACAAATACAAGCACCATTACAGTCTCCATTTGAGGGCTTTTTTTGTTTGGCTTTTTTTTTTTTTTAAAGCAACACACCAAAACATCTTAAATGATCCAGATGTTGATGAAAAGCCGTGTCCTTTACAAATAGCCAGGAGTGACCAAAAGATACTTTTAATTGTGTTTCTTTCCACGGGAGTAACCAAAATAGTCCAGCTAATTGTTGTGAAGTAGTAATTTAAAGACTGTGTTCTGCAACCATTGAATTATCAGGGTTGGTACCTTAGAGATCATCTAGTTCCAACCTCCCTGCCAAGCACAGGCTGCTCAGACCCCATCCAGTCTGGCCTTAAAAACTTCCAAGAATGGGGCTTCCACCACCTCTCTGGGCAACCCCTACCAGTGTTTCACCAGGTTATAGTATTTGGACATGATGTAAATTATTTTTTTCCTTATTAAGGCAGAAGTAGTTCCAGTATATGATATTTTAAAAAAATATTATTCCCTTCCATCATTGGTACACAGTAGGTAGCATCAATTTTGACATAAAGAGTTTATCTTGAAAGGAAGTTCCCAAGAGACATAGTTCCATGAATCTGGTTCTCTCAGATAGGTAGCATTACGATTCTGGATTTCTTTGCTGTTGGATTCATGAGTGAACTGTTTGCCACAGCTTGGCTGTTTTCAGATAAATTAGGGTTATCCTCTTAACAAAAAATGTATAATTTTTCAAATACTGATTTGGCTTATTTTTTCCTCCTCTTTTTAGGGCCTCCTGACAGAACTTCTGAATAACTGTGATGGACAGCTGAAAGCAGAAGTTGCACAGATAGCAGCCTTCTACGAGCATCGCTTGCAGCTGGGCACCAAAGCCATTTATCACATGGAAGCATTTGTTGCCAAGTTCATGGCCATTTACAAGAAGTTTATGGAGGATGGACTGGATGACGTGATGTTCTAACTGATGCCCAAAGCTGCACACAAAATGTTGTGTTATAGTGCCAGCAATGTTGAAAATGTTGCCTGCTTGTCCAGGCTTGGTTTCCTGGGGGTCTAGTTCAAAGTCAAATATTATATTTAGCTGTTAAAGAACAAAGTTTGGTTTCTAAACTGAACAAACGGATTGTTTGACAGCCACAAACCCACCTTTGGATCCATACACAATACATCACCCTTTTAGAAAGATAACACGTTGCCTTAGACATAAAACCAGAGTTGCTTTGCACTGTTTCTAAGAAGAGGGAAGATGGGTGCTGCATACTTGCTTTTTGTTTGTTTGGGGGTAGTACTGTCAGCAAAAGATGTTTTTTCCACGTTGAGTGTGAATGTTCTGCCTCCTGAATTATATATCCCCCTGTTCAGCTTCTTTTATTGTAGCTGCACTGCCTTCTGTGGTGTGTTGGCACAGGGTAATTTTCTGGCTCTTGTTTGTAAGGGGCTGTATTGAAATTGAGGATAAGTGATACTTCTGTGTGGCTTGTAAATAAATCAGATTTGCAACACAAACTTTTTTAAAGTTTTGTTTTCAGAAGGAATATACCTATTTTTAAAATTTATTTTGTTTAAAAAAATTCATATGAGCAAAGCTAACATGAGGAATGTCCCCTTCTGTATCAAAGAAGTACCCTGATTATCTCAGGAGAGAAGGTAAGGGAGATAAGGTGCTCTAACACACTAATGTAGCAGCAGGCTGCAGTAGAAGACATTTTCAGTTTTTACTTGCAGAGCTGTGCAGAGATACAGAAATATAGGGGTGAAAGCAAAGTGCTGGTGGAAAAAAAAAAATGTCTTCTGGGCTTTCCCAGTAGGAAGCTTGAATTTTACTAACCAGACTGTTTTTGTAGAAGGTTCCTTTTCTGTTCAGGTTCCTGGAAAGGCTCTGTGGCATCTCCCTCGTGGCTTGCCAATGAAATACCTTTCTCAGGTCCAGCTAATATCTTTTCCAGACAGCTGTAAAGAACACAGTTTGGGAATGGAGCAACTGAAGACTGGGAGATGGAGACCTCCTGTTCTGATCCCAATCTTGGCTAACCCACAATTTTTCCATATAATTTTTCCTGGTTTTGCCATGCCAACTTCCTTGGCTGTGCTAAAGGGGATGCTTTTAGCTGGAGCCTGTGCCAGCCAGTGAATGGCACAGTTTCACTAGAGCTCAGTGTTGCCAGCGGGGGTTTTTACTGCAAGCAAGCTCAGTTCTTCTTTGAAACATGCACTAGTATGTTCATGTTCAATGATTTGCTGTGCCAAATGATGAAGGTGACACTTCACACAGTCCCAGTCACAATGAGACCTGGAAGGCATGCTAGTGAAGCACATACTTTGAGAAATTCGTGGACTATTTTAATGTGCTTTTTGCCACTTGGAATCCTGCTAAATCCTATTTTCAGTCTTGTGTGAGAAGGAAGGAGAGAAAGTCAAGAGGCCAATCAGAGGGAAGAAAGAAAGAAATCAAAATGACAAAGCAGATGAGATATCCTGGGGGAAGACAGGTACATTCATTAATTGTATTTACATTTCAAAGATGAGTTCACTGCAGTGTTCTCAATCATACCCTACACTTGGGTTCCCTGCCACACACTGTGCATAATAAATGCACTTTGGAGGATAAAATAAGTGACCCAATAGGCTTCTTCCACTTTTAATTTCATGAGTGATCTTAATTTGAGAGGTCAATACAAATGCCTATGGTAACTAGACAATATTAGGCCAGTAATTACTAATTAAAACAGAAGGCAAGATGCTGGCTAAGCCACTTTCAAATAGATCACGGATAACCTTGCAGGAGCTGATTAGCTCAACACCTCCTTCAGTGATAGCTACCAAATGATACTTGGAACAGCTTTTAAAATTATAAAGGATGAGAGAAAAGGATTTATGAAACTCTTGGCTGAGTTTTCTCTGGAGAAAGAATGTTGATAATGAGAGGGATTAGCTGTTTGCTAATTAGCAGACAATTAAAAGACAGACATTTACCCTGTAGGAAAAAATCTTTGTTAAATTCACACCCATCAAGCCTGTTTATGCCAAAGGAGGATAAAAAACAGTCCTGTGCTCACAAATGTCTTAGGTCTAGTGCTGTGAGCAGCACTGGCTGCTGCTACCAAGTCAACTTTAGACATTATAGAGCTCAAAAAACCACAGACATTATAGAGCTCAAAGATAGACTCACATACAGACCTACAGTTTAGATGCCTAAATGAAGTCAGAACATTTGTGCCTTTCTATTCTAAATCCATCTCAGAATAGCAAAGATCACAGGAGGAAAACAAATTGGGACCAAGCACTGCTCAGGAGTGCAGAGGATTTCCTTGCTATATCCCTTGGCAGAAAGTAGCACCTACCCTGAGGACTACCCATGCAAACTGTGATGTAGAAATGAAGGAATAACTCCGTCCTGGTTTTGCCACTGGCATTGCACCCTAGGGAAGAATGATCATGAGCTCCTTTTGTTCAGGGAATGCTGGAGCAGGTGAAACCTTCCGAGAGACCCAGTTAAAATACCTGTATTTGCTTCCAAGAAAATATCAAGCATGGTGTGGGTTAAGAGCCTGCTGAACTGTGGGGACAGATGTGATGGAGAGGCTCAGAGCTGCAAAGTGCTGCTGCACTGAAAAACAGGGAGATGCTGCTGAGTCCTGGCAATGGAAACAACTGTACAAAATGAAGGGAACAGTGTCATCAGAGCTGATCAATAGCAACATTTGGTGACTGAAAATTATTTTCTTTACTTGCACAATGATGGTAACATTTAGAGGGGAAAAAAAAAAGGAGCACTGCAGAGGCAGTTGTTGCAGATGGAGGAAACTGATTAGCCTCTCTAGCTTTTCCACCTAAAAATACAAGATGTACTATGATACTGCCAACAGGAACTCCACGGGAGGAAGAAAAGGAAATGTGATTACAGATATTACATCCCAATTGAATTAAAGCTGTATTAAAAAACTCTGCTTGCTTCACAGCTCCATGCTATGTTTGAAAACATGACATGCATCTGCTACTGACAGACATGTAAAGAACATGCAGGGGCTTATTTCACAGAGAAAAAAAAAAAATAATCTGACATTCTGATTTATAAATCCACAGAAACAAACTCAGGATGTAAAATTATGGACAGAGCTCCACACTAAAAAAATCACCAGAAAAGCAGCCATGTTCCTTGGGATATTTATTTGCTTTTCTTCTCAATAGTTAGTCTACTTTTCAACTTTAGGTAAGTTACCTACCTCAGTTTCTTTATAAAAATCAGATAATGACTCAGATCTTCCTTGCAAAAGGCAACTCTGTAGATAAAAGCATTAATATTGTGTGCTGATGTCAGTAAATATTTTCTCAGCTGACTAGGGGCCACTGGAACACTTTCCTGTGCTATGCTCATTCACTGTTCAGATTTAAATAAGTTATTAAATCCTTGTGAAAAGCCCTAGTTTTGCTGACAGACAGCAAGAGCAATCCAGGCTAAAGCAAACATGTCAAGGTCATTTTTAAAACTTTTTTTTTGGGGGGGGGGGTCATGTAGTGGCTTACACAGAGACAAATCTCTCTTTTCTTTCTGGGCTGTGACTACTACAAGGCAGTGAAAAAGACTTTTAGACTGTGCCAGTGTCACAAGTTACTGCCTCTGCCACGAGGGCTCCATGCAGCTAGTAACTGCCACAAAAGACTGGCTTGTCTAGTGTGACCAGCAGCATCATACAGGCTGACAAAGTGAGCTGTAATAAACCAGTACATCTTTCAATTACTTCCCACATGATGCTGCAGCAAGCTGCAGAGCACAATAAATTTTAAAATAAGAAGCTGGCAGGAATGATTATATAGTTATAAATGAATAACAAAGTCTTCTAATGCACAGGTAAAAAAATAATCCAGCAGTCACCTTCTGACAGCATTTAACCTGTTTTTATGCAGCAAAACACAGCTGGAAGCAGTTTATGGAAAAGGTTCAGTGGGCTAAAATGTGCTCAGTCTGAAAGAATAATGCCAGAAAAAGAAAATTTCAACAGGGATGTATTTTAAGAAGAAAATCAAAGAAAACAAAGTCGCAGAACTTGAGAGTTTCAAAGCAGTCTCCTCATAAGTCCCCCTGTCGCCCAAAACGAGCCCAAGGCTATAAAAAGCTTCAGGAAAGATTTTCAAAGGCACTGAGCTTTCAAAAGGAAGAAAGCCCCTAACTATTCTTTGTGCATTCCAGCAAGGAAACTTCCCTTAGATCTCCCACCCTTCAGTCTTTCCTGAGCTCACACGCTGACTGGCATGGTGGAAGTATGAATGTGTAATGCCTAGCTTGGGAAGATGATGCTGCACCAGCTCAAACAACTTTCCTTCTTTACACAGCTGGTACCTCAGCCAAGCCCTACCAGGACCTGCCTGCCTTCCTTCTCCATAGCAGCTTCTGCAGGCTTTTTAGCAGCGTGACACGGGCTGCACAGCTTCAGCAGCCACATCAGCACGTGCTTTGCCATGTAGAAATAAGGCTGGTCACATTTCAGAAAGCCATGCTCCGTTTCTTTCCACCTTTTTATTTTATTATCTTCTCTGTTTAATTCATTCACCTGAACCCTGTAATTGCAGCATCTAATGAGGTCTTCTTGGTGCCACTGATCACTCATATCTAACATCCAATATCATCCAATATCCACTATCATCTAATATCATCCAATATCATCCAATATCCAGTATCATCCAATATCCAATAAATAGCCAGTAAATAGCCAATTTCCATCCAATTTCCAATACCCAATCAAGTGATAGTGAGAACAGAGACCATCTCAGAGATTTCTCTGACACTGTGCACAGCCCTTTTTACTTCCCTCCACAGGACGAACTCCTTGTTGTCCTGTGTACCTCTGCAGTTCCACCCAGCCTGTGCCAGGGCTGGTTCGAAGCCAGCTCTTTGTCCTTGTGCACAACTGATTTCTGTACTCGGTGTGAGCAAGGCTCAGTCGAGGAGCAGAACGGAGGTGAAGGATTGCAGGGAACAAAGCTTTTCAAATCCTCTCCGCTTTTGCTCCGTTGCCCACACACAGATCATTATCCGGGCTCCTAGTCTCAAGATGCGAGCAATCTCTCTTTTATTGCTCGCATGCGCCTCTGCAGAGAAAGGCTGACTGGCCAGAACAGGCCAGTCAGGTGAATAAGTATCCCCCGAGGCACTAATGAACGCCGAGGATGAGGCAGGGACAGCCGGTGGTTTGCACCACAGGAAGACATCATTCTCTCCCATTGTGCTGTTACTGTACTGTCCCAGCATCTCTAACGCGGATCTACCTACACTGTGCTGCCTCCAACTCTAACGAGCTCACAACGCACGGGCCGAGTTTAAAAACCTAGCTGAATTCAGCGATCTTGAAAGAACCAACATCTTTCAGATTGGAAATAAAGCACACAACAGTTTCCCCAATGAAAAGTGCCCACTTGGGCAGCAGCAAAGCAAACCAGCCCCTTTTTTCCCTCAGCTAACGCTCACCAGCAGCCTGAAGGCAGCGCTTCTGAGAGATGGAAGCTATACGCTGTCCTTGCGACAGCTATGCTAGGAGCGTGCTGCTGATGCTCATTAAAAAACGACCAGGTAAAACTGCCTGCCCATTTCTGCCTCTGCATTTACAGACGTTAGTAACAGATGAGAAAAAATAAACAAAGACTTAGGTAACCCCACTCTTGCTTGCTACTCCTCATGCCATGCAAACGTGCATCATGTAGAGAACCCCATCACATGATGGCAAAACTCAAGCAGCACGGGGCTGTTTGAATCATAGCAGATTCAATTTGACTCCCATTGAAATATATATATTTTTTTGTTCCCAAAAGGACAATTGGCCTCAGGCTTTGTGAGGAATTTGCCCAACAGCAGCTGCGTAGGCTGGCTCCTGCTTTCGGACTGCTCATCTCTAGAGCAATTCAGGACACACACTGAGGATGACCAGGTCTTGGTGCACAGCAAAGTTTCAGCAACATCTCATGAGAAATAAGAACAGAAAAGAATCCTGGAATAATCCTGGAAAGGGAAGGGCAGATATTAAAGATGCTGAAAATGAAAAGCAGTTTATATACCTGTCAAGGGGTAGTGAGTCCCCTTTAAAAAAAAAAGCCCACGGTTGTTTTTTTCCCCCTGCCTGTGGGGAATTATCTTATTATTTAAGATAATACCTGTCCAAACTAGGACAATAGCCAACCTTGTACTTCCCTCACTGAAAATGCCTGTGTCAGTTTGGGCATGTATTTCTATGCATGCCACTTCAGGTTACAATGATAGACCAGGTTAAGCTGTTGAGGTGTTGATTTCCACAGAAAAAAACCCAACAAACCAAACAATTCTTTCAAGTAGATATTAAAATAAAATAAAAAAGAAAATAAAACAATAAAAAAAATTAT
>JAOEGS010018872.1:14247-26482 GCA_025447755.1 Corythornis vintsioides
TAAAAAAATTAAAAGGGTGCAAGCTTTGGATTCTTTCTAGAAATATAAGTATGGAAAATGGTGGCAGAAGCTTTGCATGTGCAGCCTCTGTCTGCCTGTCAGGGTGGCCATTCACCATCAGATCCATTTTGCCTGAGAAAACGAGACACTTTAGAATGAAAAGAGTGCCAGCATGCAGCCCAGCTGAGGGAGGAAAACACCCTCCCTGCAATGAATGGTGCATTCAGAGCCTCAGTGGCAATGTGAGGATCAAAACAGAAGCTTTGAAGCAATGGGGTCTTTTAACATCTAGCTATTCAGCTGCTCTGTCTGCAGGTTTCACTTGTTTGAGATGAGCAGAAATCAATTCCAAAGGCTCAGGTCTTCCAGCACTAGTCAAGATGTTGACATTTAAACGTTAGGGCCTTTTTAATTAAAAGGCATCAAGTATCATTTAAGAAATTACAATGCATTAATAAAATCTCAGACTGAGGTTCAGTGGTGTTGAGATGGATCTGTCAGATCATTTGGAGAGCTCTGGGTGATGTATGCCATTAAAAAATCAAGGAAACAGAGCATCTTCACGGGGTAACATCACACTACCCTGAAATCAGTTTATCATGGGAATCATTGCACACCAGTGCTGTTAAGCAAAGCTAAACCTCTAAGGTCACCACACAGCCATTCATGGAAAGCATGGAGCTTATTAAAAGAAACCAAAATACATGTATTTTCCTTGACATTAAATACCTTGTGTGTTGAAACTGAGTTGAAACTGAAAAAATCTGTACCTGCACTGTGCAGAGCTCTGATGGGTCATCCACAATTTCTCTGAGCAACCCGTTCTAGTATCTCACTACCCACAATGGAACAAAAAATTATTGCTAATATCTAACCTAAATATACCTTCTTTCACTTAAAAAGTCACTGCAGGCCCTGGGTAAGTGGTCTCCATCCTTACAAAACCCCTTTAAGCATTGGAAGATCTCAGTAAGGTCTTGGAGTCCTTCAGTGCTAAAGCAATTTTCACCAGGTGTTCAACTTTTTTTCAGGTGATTTTCCACCATTCCAACACTAGAAAGCAAGGTTCCAGATGCTTGAAAGTGCTTTTGTCATAAAGACTGGTACTTGAAATGAAAATCCGTTTTGTCCCAAACAAAACCTTTTGTTTGACCTTTACTAATTCATCTGCATCCTTCCAGAGATGGAGAAAAGCTGAATTTCACACAGTAACCAAGATATGGTTGCACGAGGTATTTTATCTTCTACCATTCTCTGCATTTCATTTTTTTGTTCTTAATGTATGAATAATTTTTGACCAGGTTTGAACACCGAGCTAATATTTTTCAGGGCAATGAGAATGAGTCTGATAATGACTTCAGTATCTCTTCCCTGAAGAAGAAAAGAGGGTACCACTGTGCCTGTACCCTTGGTTATTTTCTATGCACGTTACCTACCATTTATCCACAAGTACTTCTCTGCAATTCTGCACCCAGTCATTAGTTTCACACAAAAACTTTTTTTTTTTATTTTTGCAACTCTTTGCAGTCAGTAATTCTGAATAACTGTCACCAGAAAACTTTATCCCCAGCCTATTCCTTTCATTTGTAATGACAAATTACACAGGAACTGTTGAACAGCAGCCTTTTTATAGGTGCAGCACACCTACACTCAGCATTCAATAGTGAGTCTTTCAGCCCTTTCCACACTCATCTGGAGTTTTACCCTTCTGGTTTTCTTTTTCAGTTTGCCATAAGAGTTTCTTCTTGCTGCCAAACTTTTACGCAGTAGATTTTTTAAAGCTTTTATTTTTATTTTCTCCTAGCAGGAGGTTTAGATGATGGTCATATTAAACTCAGGGAGAGAACGTGGCTCTTGCACAATTATTGACGTGGGCCTGATGCACCCCTGCAGACTAGTAAGAGTTGTTTCCCTTTTGTGGCTTCTCAGATTAATCTTCCTAAGATGCTTTGTGCCCCTGTGTATCATTTACACAACCTACAGATGGACAGTTGTGGATTCTCAGTATTGTTTTTCCTGCCCTCACAGCCCTGGCAATCTCTCCTAATAATCTGTGGTCATTTTCCCAAAGTTTCTATCAGAGTTAGGGATACATCCTCACTATTGCACAGCTCTCCTCTGTAGCTGCCACCCACTATCATTTCTTCCTGAAGTTTATTCTCATGTTTTTTTCCAGAGAAGATTATTCAGAGTTTTCTTAGCTGTCATGCAACCCTTGTAACAAAAGCTAGAAGAAACTCACTACAAAAAGTGCTTTAATGAATATCATACTAACCATCATACTCATCTCTCATTATCACAGCTTATCACGGTTGTTAAAAATCAAGCATTCCTTTTCACTTTGCCCATACTTTCTCCAAGTGCACCTAACAGTCAAATAAATTCATTTTGTGCCATGTACTGCCCATTCCCACCACTTTTGTTTACACTGAAGACTGAAAGATTTTCCATAACTACAAATACATAATGCAATTTTAGACAGCAAAGGGAGGGGGTGAGAAGGGAAGGAGAACATTTCAAAGATTATTTTCTTCTTGATTTCATAAGAGTATAATTAATTGCTCCTTTTCTTAGTTTAGTTCTGTGACTAATCTTACTAAAAGGGATTATTTAGAACAAGCAGACAATGAGGATACTTTTTTGTGTCATTCAGCTGTCTTCAGAGAACAAAAGCGAAAGCGCCAACAACTTTGTCTGAAATTTTTTAGAAGTCATTTTCAAAATTAATATTTTTGGTCAGTGATTCAATTTAAACTCTGTTAAATGGCAAAAAGGAATCTGTGTAATCAGAAATTACTTTTCCCTTTCAAATTGCTTCACTGAAGTTAAATCCCTTCAGAGACATTTGTAAAGTATTTAAGGATCACAGACTCTTTATCTCGGAGACTCTTTTGTATATCCTGTATACTTACTTCACATGCCTATCTCTGGCAGCTCTCAGAATAGCAACTATTAGAACATATACAGAAGGCATGATTCTAAGTTAAATATGAGTTAATTATCTTCATTATGGTGGCATCAAAAATAAAAAGGAGAGGAAAAATGCTAATATACCAAATAATTGTTTAAAGAAATACTGAGTAAACTTCAAACACTGCTTCCATTAAAAACTTTTTCCTATTAAAAACATAACTCATTAATTACTTAGGTTGGAAAATGTGTTTCTTCTTTTATTTTTACACATTTATGGTTAGCACTAGCAAATGAGGATGCTGCCTTTATAGAAAGCATTGTCATTATTAAATGTAATTAATTTGCTAAAGCCTTGATTCAGAAATATAATTATATGCATAATTTTAAGCATGCAGGTAAGCTACACTGGTTTCAGCAGCATTCCTTGTGTTTGGAGCTGCTTCCCTGGCCTCACCAGCTGCACTACCTTTGGGATTCACCCACTGGGCTCTGGGAGCTCACTCCATCTGCTCTTATAGAAATAATAATTATATAAATACGTTTCTCTTATAAAAATATCCACTTTACCCATTCACCACGTGGATTCCAGTGGACTGCCTTGGCACTGTGGATCTTTATTTAGTGAAGAAGTTTTAAATGTGCACCCACCTCAGGTGTTTGAACACTCTTCTGGGGCCAGTCTGGATGTGAAATTAAAACTGTGAAAATTAAACTCCATGTAAGGATGCCTTGTGAAAGCAGAAAATCCTGCCATGGGTGGCATTTCTCCTCTGTCTCCAAGTCCCCTTGTCAGATTTAGGCTTTGTTAGCATTTTGTACCTCTGACTTCCATCAGGGAGGGGAGTTCACTGCTGTGAGAGGAGCTGTACTCACATGATGCAGCAACTGATTTAGGAGAGTCAATGGATTTTCCTCAAAAATGCCAAGAAGCTTTTACATTAAGACAGCTGCAGAAAAATAGAGGTTGTTCATTTTCCAGCTCCAAGGCAGAATTAAGCACTTGGCTCAAACGTGACCCAATTTCATCTAACCTGTTCTTAAAAGCTTTTTAATATCTGAGGTAAATAACCTTTGCTGCAGGGTAAGATGATTATTTTTTCTTCCCATATCAAACAAAACTTTCTGTAAAAATAATTTATATATTTGAAGATTATTATGTTTCCTTCAATCTACTATTTTCTTTCTTGACTTATCAAACTCAATTCCTTCAGCTTCCTCTGATAACTCAGATTTTCTATAAAGCAGTTGTTGAAAGCGTGTCCATATTGACTGCAGACTTTAAGGCATGGTCCCCAAAGGCAGATAGGATATTCCACCTAGAATCTCAACAGGGCTAAGCTCAGGAGGGTGGCTGATTCTTCTGCCTTCCACCACACTTTTGGCACCATGCCTCAGACAGATATTTACCTGTGTGTGCAACGGCGTGACACTGCTCACATGTATTTGGCCTGCTGTCCATCGTGCCTGGCCATCATCTCCAACTTTGTTAACTGAATTTTTCCTTTCCAAGCCTGGTACATCCCTTTCAAAGGTTTCTCCATCTCTTCCCATTGATTTCAGACAACGCTTCATCATTTGGATGCCAAACCCCACCTTCCAAAATAATTCCAGCTCTCTCTACACAGTAGCTGTTCACTTGTTCAGTGTGCTCTCCAGCCCATCATCAAAGTTACTCATTATAACTGTGCATAGAAACAGATGTAGAGTGAGTCCCAGGAGAATCCCCTTTGAAATGTGTCCTGACTGGGCAGTGAACCACTGATCCATTTTCAGAAGGATTTTTTCCCCCATATTCTTGGTTCCATTTGCTTATTGTACATGCAACAATGACATGAGAGTCAAGATACATCATGTCTCCTCCTGCTACACTGTCTATTGAGATGATTAGCCTGTCAAAGGCAGAAAGCAGATTGGCTTGCTCCTGACAAATGCAGGTTGGCTGCTTCCCATTACATTAGTATTCTGTAGGTTTAAATAATTGATTATATTTAAATTAGATTATTTAAATTATTTATTCCAGCATCCTTGCATAAATCTAAGTTAGGCTGGCTTCCTCTGGAGATTCTTTCTCTCTTGGAAACAACTATTATGTTTTCTTTTATTTACTTGCTGAAGAACTTTAGGTTAATCTGCTAGTTTACAGTAGTTTAAGATTAATTTCAAGATTTTCCAACATTTTTTTTGTAGTCTGATGTAGTTCTAGTGCTCCTAAGCAAGTTTTGTTGTAACTTCTTCCCAACAGAGGCAACATTTCATATTTCTGCCATGCAATAAGGCACAAATTAGGCTCTCCTTATCTCTTTTGAGCACTGTAGTTTAGTTGTGCTTGGACTACAATAAAACCCATCTCTGAGCTGGATGATTTACCCATTTTTAGAGTTTTTCACTGAGTTTGTAATAGCATACATTTCTTGTGCTAAGATAGACTTACCTGTTTTACATGACTAAAATATTCTTGATACAAGCCACCATGTACGCCCTTGACTGGCCTAATAGCTTGAAATTCTCCCCCCATTTTAAAGGGGATGGATATAATTGCAGTGGAATTTGGGTTATTTTTTACCAGCAGAATACAATAAGGACAGACTGCTCCTTTCTGTCCAGCAGGCTCTCTGCTGCACGACAGGAGGTATTCAAGGGGGATTGCTACAGAGAGTATTTACCTCAGCCTTCCTACCACATACAGAAGCAAAAATATTTATGGTAATGATGCTACTGCAATTGTGCTTGTAATAGACTCAAAATGCTAAGTGAAGGCATCATGTAGTGGGAGGACACCACTGAGTGATTCCTGCTTATTCAAATGCTGCTAGACAAACTAGACCACTAAGTAATTAAGTCACTATTAGACCAAACCATTAAATCCATTGTTTGTTGTTCTAACTGCTGATAATTGCTGTCGCCATGACAACAGGGGAGTTTCTTTTTCTGGTATCTCCATGCAGTTTCCCTCTCATAATGGAGCCTGCCACAGAAAAATTTACATCTTCCCAAACTGAAATACTTCTTGTGCTGAAGTAAAGGCAGGCATCTTTAAATAAAAACGATTTTAATGCCAGCAGATAAAATGGATCTTATCTAAATTTTTGAAAATGTGCTTGCAGAATTATCTGGATCCTAACACAGAAAAAAAATTGTTCTTCGTTATAAACAAACTGTGCTATAGAAGCTATTAAAAAAAACCCCAAACCTTCAGAAAAAACCTCTTTAGAAACAGCTGAAGTGCTCTACTGGGGGACATTTCAAGAGAAGATGATGGACTCTCAGATATACGGGGGAAGGAAGAATGAGGTGAGAGAAGGTGAGGGGAGACGTTCTGTGGAAGAGCTGCAACATCACTTCAAAACTCTGCTATTGAACATTTTTGCACAAAATAGAGTTGGATATTTAGTGCTGCAAATGTCACACAGGGGCATTTGACATTGGTGCTGTTTGCTGCATAACAAAGGCATTGGGGAATGCAGATATTTCCTTTGGAGCACCCTCACCCCTATCTTTATTCAAATAAAATAATAAAAAATAAATCAAAATCTATTAATTCAGGGCTGGGAGGAAAGCAAAAGAAGAGGTACAGAGCAGCAGCTCTGCCTGACTACCTGTCACCTAATCTTAAACTAAAATTGACTGAACTTGATTGCAAGTGAAATTAAATTTGAGTTTAAAAGCCATTAAGAACTTGTGACTTCCTAAGTGATTGTTAACCTCCTGAGCACTGTGAAGCCTTTGGCAGCCTGTGTGGGGTGTGAGCCCCATTCTGGTTGTTCTTCCTCCATGCTGGGGAGACCTGAGAGCCTGCAGCATTGCTGCCCAGGGCTACCACAGGGGAGGGGGGCTGGCTGAAATACCCAGAGCAGGAGCTCACCCAGCTGCAGGACCCTGCACTTAGCCTTGTTCAACCTCATGAGTTCACCTCTGCAGCCTATCCAGGTGCCTCTGGATGCCATCCCATCCCTCCAGCCTTTCCACAGCGCCACTCAGCTTGGTGTCAGCTGCCAGCTTGCTGCTGGTGCCTCCATCCCACTGGCAACATCATTAATGAAGATATTAAACAGTACAGGTCCCAGCACAGACCCCTGAGGGACACCCCTTGTCACTGGTCTCCATCTGGACATCAGGCCATTATTCAAATGGAAGGCATAAAATCAAAAGTATTACACTGAAGATCTTGTACATCTAGTATTTCCCTCTCCCTGCACTGGAGACCTTGAAAAAAAAAAAAAAAAAGTCTATTTCTGTACATTGTATTATGGCTAAATCCTCCTCTTTCAAGCTCAAGGTACTAAGAAGGGACTGTGCCTGGGAACAGAGATTTCCAGCATTATGTTTAAGGTTTTACACATACAGTTTCCATTACTAGATCTAATATTTACACTCAAAATTTCAACCCTGAAGAAGTGAATTATGTCAGGAAAGATAGTTTAGAAAAAAACCAAAGCTCAATAACCAATGAACCACATTTTCATTTTCAATGTTTTTTGAAAGCGTTATTTAAGGGGAAGAAAATAGTAAGATGAGCCTCTGGCCACTGAAGACTGAAACATTTTATAGATGCAGATGTAGTTAGTCATCTGAACAAAACAGTACATGGCACCACTTCACAGTTCAGGGACTGATGGGAACAAAGACCTCATGTGAAACAGTTTCCAATATATAGCATTCTGTTTAATAACAAAGAAACAAGAACAACAAAAAAAGCCAAAGCATGAACCAAGGGAAATAACCAGACAGTCACACTGACCATGGCTCAGTGAGCTGACTGTTGCAATGAGAACTCCTAAAAAAATTATTTCTATTATCTATGGCATTTTCAGCCATGCAACAATTCTTTTTTTTTTTCTTTGCAAAAACTCAGATATTTCCCTGAATGCAAACCAATACCAGGTTTCATGGTTCTTAGCAAACATTTCTTAGAAGAAATAAAACCACCTTAAATGCAGCTGTAACCCCTGCACTGGAATGAACCAGTCACCAGGTATTCTTCTATTGCAGAGCATCTCATCAGCCATGCTATCTTGGTACAAGCAAGTCAGAAGAAATTGCTTAGACAGTGTCTGTCTAAAAAATCTGCTAATCTGTTCCAAGTGGCCAGTTATGTGTTGCGTGGAGCATGTGGTGGTGGCAGCATCAGCCAGCAATCAGAGAACAGCCAAAGACACATGCTATGCTATGCAGAAGGGATGTGGCCAGCCTGCTCCAAAGGAAATTCAGCCCTGAGCAGCATGGACAGAAGCCAGATGATGCCACTTGGCCTATGGGTCACTGCTCCCCTGGCTACTCCACATGACAGAACCCTCCTGTACATCCATGTGTGCAGCTGTTAGCTCAATTCCTGGCTCTGGGTTCCAGTGCTCTAGTTTTCTCTAAGTCTTACCTGCTAAAAGGGGTACAAAACAATCAGTGTTGTCTCAGGGCCAGGTTCCTCACCTTCAAATCAGCAATACAGCCACAGCACATTGCCAAAAGGCACAGTGGTTTTGGCCAGGGTGCCCCATCACCTTGTCATTGGGAGACACTCAGAGCAGAGAGGCTGAGCTGAGCCACCCAGTAGCTGGGAAGTGCTCTGAGCAGTGCTGAAGGTGGGAACTGGCATTTCATGATGCCCTGCAGCCTCACCAGAAGGAGGTCCTGCAGGGTGGGTAGCAGGGAGGTGGAGACATTTCCTTCAGGCTCCCCAGCCTTTTCACTCAAGGCTGCCAAATACTGGGTTTAAGTAGAACGGAGGCTGTCCCTGGAGAAGTGTATCAAAGAATGCAGTATGAGCATGGGAGGAGTCCACCCTAAAGACACTACAGCTCAATAGCACATATATCCACGTCAGGGCTCTAAGGCAATCTGCTGTTCCCCATTGATAATCTAAACTTTCATTTGAGTTGCACACCCCATTCCCTCTTCCTCCTCGCTCTCTCACCTCAGAGTACAGCAGAGTCCCAGCTGAGCAGGAAGGATTTCAGCATAAACAGCTGCAGCCCATTGAAATATGTTCCTCTGACCCCACTGCTGAGTTTCCACAAGGAGTTCCAGCTATAGCCTCCCCTAGCTGGGTTTAAAATGCTCAGCTTCTCAAATTCACAAGGGCAGTACACACAACCTGCTACATTCACCCAGACAGATGTGGGATCACAGTGAGACCTCCAATAATCCTAAGTTTGGTTTCACATATTTAATATTTGAGGGAACTATGGGACAGAAAAGGTAGAAGACAGTGCAAAAAATAGCTTCCAACCTCACAGAAAGGATCATGAGAATTTGAACTGCAGTGCTAAAATGTCCTATATAGGATATACTAACTAACCTCTGGCTACAGAGCTTCCTTTCCTGCAGCTGCTTTCAATAATAAAGTCTTAATGCCTATTGTTTTGTTCCTTACATATGAACAATCCTAAGTGGTTGTTTTAATTATGCTGATGTCTCTGCCCAGAATTACTTGTGACAGCTACAGGACTTGCAAGGCCCCAGCCTTGCATGTAACCTGTTTGCAAACAGCGGCTTGCACAGCCCCCAGATTCTTCTTCTTGAGAAGAACACAGGCAAAATGCTGTTCACTTTGCAGTAGTTTTCAGACTGAAAAGAAATAAAATTTTGAAACCCAAAGAATGGGAGGTCTTGGCTGCTAGCTCATAAAACAGAAAGAAAGGAAGGGCAGCTCGTTGGCCATTTCTTTTTGTTTTCAGAACAAAACCAACCCTTATATAACTGACTTTAGATAAAAATAAAAAAAGAAGGGCTGTGGATAAATCCTGAATTATTTTCCTAAGCCAAACCAAACACGATATAAAGAGAAAGGGGGAGACAAAAGGGAATCCATAAAAACTTGAGAGCAATATGGAGCCACTTGCAAGATAAGGATTGATCTGTGTCATGATAATATAATGCCAAAGTAACTCCAGTGACATCAACAGAATTACTCTGGCTTCATACCAGCAAGACTGGGTTCCTAATCTGGCACTGAACATGTTTTTATTGAAGCCATCTAAGTTGTTGCTACACTTCTCAGGTTTATGGATGCTGTAAAGCTGTGTAGTGAGCTGTAGATATTCCCAGGATACGAACAGTGTAAAACATATTAGCTAAAATGCTACAGCTCCTGTCTTAAACTGATAGAACTTTGACTACTGACAAGAGCAGTGCACCTGACCCACTGCGTGCTGTGTGTATCAGTGAGGACAAGATGCATCTGTGCAGAGTTCTCATCTCCTTGCTAAAGTGCTAAACAACATCATGAGAGTGGTCAAAATGAAATGTAAGGTCACTGAAGACTCAGACTTTGGGCTGCAGACTCTCTCTGCCTGCTCTTGTAGGAGAGGTGTTGCAGTTCTCTGATCATTTTCACGGCCCTTCTCTAGCCCTGCTCCAACAGGTCCATGTCCTTACGCTGGGTGCTCCAGAGCTGGAGACAGTACTCCAGCCAGGGGCTCATGAGAGCAGATGGGGAGGGAGAATTATCTCCCTTGAGTTGCTGGACACATTTATTTTGATGAAGCACTTGTCCTTGGCCTAAGGAATGTGATAGGATATAGGATGCCAAAAATTCAGTAACATATTCTTAAATTACAGGAAAAAAAAATAGCAAAGAAAACTTCCCATAATAAATAAATTAATCAGAGAAGTTCAGTGTCAAAGGATCTGCTCCATGCTGGGGGACATCAATCCAGGCTTCTAAGGGAAGGGAAAACCTTTGCTGCTAAGACAGATATTAAACCTTCCTGGAACTGGAAATATATGTCCCCTATTAGAACAGTCATTCATGCTCTCCAGAAGAATCATCTCCTGCAGTAGCTCTTAGATGAGACCTGGACAATTGAAAATGTTTATAAAAGATGGATAAGTTTGACATCATAACCTGTAAGAGCTTGATAAGTCAATAAAACTTGCAGAATCTGCTCAGGAGATGAAACTTGGGGAACTACAGCAAGAAAAGGGGGAAAAAAAAAAAAGTCATAATATAGAGACAAGGGGCTCCTGTCAACAGTTTAGTTACACCCTCATGGCTCAAACACAACATCCCTGCAGCTTTGTGTCTCATTTCAGAAGTGATCTCCCATGGCAAGAATGACCTTGGGGGGGTCAAGGTTGTAGATGGGGCCACAACACCTAATGAAGCAGCTGCAGAATCAACTCACAACAGACTGACCAATTTGCAGGACCCTAAGTCAACAAGATGGACCAAGGACACCTTTTTCACCCTCCCTGCTACCTATATTATAGAAAAACCTCAGCTGTCTCTTAGCAGTAAAGATGTGGAGACACATGGATGAATGGATCTGATTCCACTAGCACAGAGCACCAGTATGCATATAAATGAGTGTTAATTATAAGATGTGCAATCTTTGGGTATAATTCATATCTTGGGAGGCTGCAAAAAATATTTAATAGAAAGTAAAGGTGCTTTTCTTTTAATTATAAACTGTAAGTTATGCATTTGGATAATTGAATATTCTTAAAAGCATAGTTATTCTCTACTGACTACTGAATTTTAAAGTATCATTGACTGGAAGAGATAAAACAAGATTAATTTAGATCACATTATGTCAGTAATGGCTCATAAACATTTCTTCTGGCCCTGGTTTTATTCCAGAAACAAAGCAAGTGCTGCACTGGCAGAGGCCAAGGGTGCCTCCCAGCTGGAGGTTCTGCCTCTGGCTGCAGCATAGACACCAGAAATCTTGGGGGAGACCTGCCTGTGACACCATGAAAACCCCACAAGAGGCAGGGGATGGATGTGAATGTCTCCAACCTCCTAGATTCCTGGGAGCCATCATCTTTATCATCATCTTTCTTTGAATTATTTTGGGATTGCTTACTCTCCTTCCCCCCAGTGTGAATCAAAACGCAAAAAAATACAAAAGACAGCCATGTGTTAAATGTCAGAGAATATGGCTACTGGCATATATATTATAGATTTCATTTGCTTAAAAATAATGTTACTAATTTTACAGCCTTTTACATTTTTTTTCAATACTACATGGTTGGTCCTTAGTTTACTTTCCACAAAAATGAGCTGCTTCAATTCTATTTTATTACATACTTTCTGTTCTGGTTTCTAGGTGTTTTGTGTGACTTCTGAATGTGTAGCATCCTCTGGATCTTGCTGCTCTATTTTTCCTTGGAATATAAATGCCAGCTTTATTAAATCTGCTGTGACACCAACCTTGCACAAAGGTATTTTGGGGCCCTCGTCAGATCTTTGATGCCAGTGGGAAAGTAATTTTTATCTAAATTAATCAGTGTTGGCCAAGCAGCTGATGTGGACCTGGTTGCTGTCCAAACATAATGTATTGATTTAATGTGACCAACAACATTTTCAGTCACATTTGGAAGAAAC
>JAOEGS010018872.1:35789-50582 GCA_025447755.1 Corythornis vintsioides
AGGAAAAACTTGTTCCCAGTGAGGGTGCCAGAGCCTGGCAGGGGCTGCCCAGGGAGGTTGTGGAGTCTCCATCTCTGAAGACACTCAAGACCCACCTGGATCTGTTGCTGGGTGACTTGGTCTAGGTGCCCCTGCTTTGGCAGGGGGTTGGACTAGATGATCTGCTAGGTCCCTTCCAAGCCGACATGTTGTGAGCAGTCTGAGCTGGGCCGGCTCACCCCAGCCTCACTGCAGCTGAAGCATTCTGAGGGGCTCCTGAGGGAGCGACCCCTCTGCGCGCACTGTGCCCCGCTGCCCCACGCCTCACGGCCTCACCCCCCCACCATCGGTTCTTCCTCAGGGAAACAAACAGGCAACTCCTGTCTAGAAACCAGGGTCCAGAATCATAGACTCATCAAATCGTTCTGGCTCTAGCAGACCCTTGGGACCATGGAATCCAACCATGAACCCTACTCTACAAAGTTCACCCCTAAACTGTGTTGAAGGTTTAAACCCAGTAGACAGGCCCCACCGCCGGCCGGAGGGATTGGCGGGGCAACATGAAGGTGGCCTAGTTGAGTAGGGGGAAGCCTGATCAGGCTCAGGACAAGACAAAAAGTTTAGTCCTCATACTTGACTTACCTGCTAAAAGAAATGTAGAATTGTGTATAGGTCTGGCCTTATCACAGAATCACAGAGTGTCAGGGGATAGAATGGACCTAGAAGATCATCTAGTCCAACCCCCCTGCCAGAGCATGGCAAAACTAGAGCAAATCATGCAGAAATGCATCTTAATGCATCTTAATCTATCAGTTTGGTTTGTATTTATACAGCACTGGGTGCATTTTGGGTCCTTCTTTTGTTACTAGGGCTTGGAGGCACAGTCAGGCCAGCAGTACATAGAGTTAATTATAAGTATGCATTAATGCATGAGGAAAAATATTCTTTTAGAAATAAAAGATATTCTGGAAGACTGTCTCCTGAGGCACTGTATTGGCATCAAAATCCTTCAAAACTAACAAAGAAAAAACAGCAGAGCAAGCACAGTTTCTGAAATAAAGAATTAAAATAAATTGTCCTAACAAATATGGTATCTGTATGAAAATTTCAAATATGGTCTTCCTTACAGAACTGAACAAATATACTAAAACTAGTTATGCTTTAATTTCTGTCTTTTTTTTTCCTTTTGATTTCTGCTCTTTGAGGAGTGCTCAGCATTTACTCTTGGCAGTACTTTTATTTACACAGAGAATGCTTACCTCCATAAAAGGAGCAGGCTTACATGCCACATTTCAGTGAAACTAGATTTTTTAATTTTTATTTTTTTTTTAGTGGAGAAAGGAGGAAGATATCAGGATTTTGAGAATTATTGCTGCAAGAAATTTTTTACTGGTTAAGAACTGAACTCAAAGCTCATCTCAGTCAGTTAGGGAGCTCCCATTAACTTCTGATTTTTTTGCTTAGAACATCATATATAATACATTGCTGCAAATGTGTACTATACTTACAAGGTGTAAGGAATAATACAGCAGAGCCTACTTCTTAACACTGTTGAGACTAGAAGCTAAAAAGAAATGAATAAAGTAACTGGAGATTCTGATTTTGGGAAGCACATGCCTCATACAATGCATCTCTACATATGTTACAAAAAGGTTATGAATGGATGTGTCATGTTATTTTGGCATGTTGGCACTTTAAATTTAAAATATTATTTAACAAATAACAACAGATGTGCTATTCCAGTTAATATGTTTGTGTTGTTTTATCCAAAGGCCTCTGCTATGGGTGAAGAAACTGAAGTTACTAGTGAATTTTCCAACCAAGAGGCAAAGGAAATGGCTAGCAGACAATTATGAAACCTTTTCTGTGAAGTATAAAAGATAAGACATTCTCACATCATATTTTCAATCACAAGAGGAAATCTGGTGTTTACTGTGTAAGAATAATTTGTTTTTGATAAACCCCATTCATCTAGAATATGTTATTGATCAGGTATTCTAGTGGTTTTAGCAACTGTTAGGGTTTTGAAAAGACACAATGATTGTACCATCCACAATAAATGTAATAATAGCAAATTCTGGATCCTAAGATGATATGAAGGGTTTTTTCTCTTTGATTTCAAAGAAGTTGTTGCACATCAGAAAGGCAGATCATTGTACCTCTTACTGTCAATTTTAAGAGTTGTGTAGCCAATTATTCCCATAAATCCATTCATTTTGTTAGGTGCCCAATAACTGATGCTATCATTACATTACATGCAAAAAGATTAGTGACCCATAAAATTAGCTGATACTGTGACTGGTGATATGTTAATAGGATAAACTGAAGGTGACACATATGCTAACATTTGCTAAAATCTCTGCTAAAATTATTTGTGTGAAGGATGATGTTCAGTTGTTTGTGAACATATTTTCAATGTTTTACTTTTTTCAGCTGAAATCTGATCTACTTATTCTCAAATGTGAGACAGTATTCTTACTGAGAAGCTTGTCATTTTCTAGGGTGTGAGAAAGTGAGAAAGCCTTTTTATTCAATCTTCATCTGACCAGTGTTCAGATTACAATGAAAACCACTGAAAAATTAAAATTTGCCAGAGACATAGTTCTGGAATGTAAATATGCCCTTCATTGGTCTGCTGAAAAATCAGATTTAAGATTATAGTGCTTTAATAACATACTTTATACCGAGACAGTAAATTACATTAAATGGATAAAAGCAAAAATCTTCCATTTTTTATGGCACTATACTTCTGTGAATATATTAAATAAGTGAATATTGATTAGATGATGCCTCAGGATTCCATTAGCTATGAAGAGGCAAGCGCAAAAAGGTGGATGGAATTTAAATTGAGGATTGCATCAAGAACTGTGAAAGGCTGTATGAATGTAGTCTGGGCCCCAGAATATAATTCATCTTTTTGTATGCTGCAGAAATATCCAGAGGTTATATTTTTATATATATATTTTTAATATATTATATGCAAGGAAATATCCATGCAAGAACTGTTGTCTATTAGGATTTTACAGTGCTCATGGTACTCTTATTCCTATGGAAGCAAGCTGACTGTTTCTGCCCGTGCACCCCACTTTTTTTTTTTAAGCTGTTTGCCATTTTCAAGCATATTTGCAAAGAGATAAATACCGTAAAGATAAATATAGTACATAAAAGTGGATGGTAGTAGGAAAATACTACTAGAGTACAATTATCATGCTCAATAATTCCTGAATCCGTTGGGTAGTTTCTATCATTAAAGATGACAGCATGTTTGGCATTTTGAAATACCCTGCAGCAAGAAATAACAGCCCTGTGTTGATATATGCAGAGTAAACAGAAAATCTAAGTGTAATGCTGTTGAACAGTCAATTAACCAGGAGACACAATTCCCTAGAAAGACAGGTTTTGTTAGCTCTCAGAACTACTTGTTTAATCCAATTGCCATGTGATACTAAGGCAAATACCTTACAAACCTTTGCCACACATCCTTTATCAAACAATCTGTTGTACAAAAGAAATGAGTTTGGTTTGACCAGACATTGCACATCTCAAAGTTTCTTTTTGCTATAGATTCACTCTTTACCAGTTTTCCCTGTTATTAGGCTCAGGCTGATGCCATGCTGAAATACCTATCAGCCAATGCACTAACCTTTTCTGAACATTGACAAAAGATTAACACTGTTTTTGTCTTCTCAAATTTCCTTAGTAATCTGAGGCTTATTAAAAATTAACCTAACCCATTTGTTCTCTAATGCCCACACCTCAGAGGTATTCAGTTTAACATCCTTCTTTACTAGGGATGGGCTGGCAAGTACTTCTTTGACTTCTTATGAAATTAGATATTTATTGAGTTCTTCTGCCATTTCTACATAATTATTTAAACATCTCCTTGATTATATGTCTTATTAATGAGACCCATGTCAAAGTGCTTTCTGAATTATTCATGGTAGTTTGTGGTGATGAAGCCATGGAACATAGCAGAAGATGAATGATTTTGTGGTTAAGATATTCCTTAAGCATTAAGAAATCTGGGATTTAGTCCTACAGGTTTCCAATGTGACATTATCAAATTCAAACTTTTTTTTTTTGTGTCATATGACTACCTCATTCTGGACCTGCTAGTGAAGAATTAAAAGCCTTGCCTGTTGTCCTAGATCTGTTCTTTCTGCTTCCTTCGTGGCCCTCTTAATTCACAAAGGCTTTCTATTCTTAGTTCTCAACTTCTTCCTCAGGGTCTTGATAATCCACTGTCCTCTCCTATCAAAAGACAATGAAAGTCTCACATATGCCTCAAGATCTCATGCCTCACTGACTTATTGCTTCTCTTCATGTCCCAGGTTACCAAACATGTGCTATAGAATTGTTATACTGAATTATTTTTCAGCTTTCACAGGGTCTGACCTCCCTCCACTGTGACCTCTTTACTCTTTCCTGCACTCTAACTTACCCATTTCTTAATTTTTCAACTTTTCAGCTTCTTAGGTTTCATCTTTTACCTATAGTTTGTCATTAAACCATTTAAAAAAAAAAAAGCTAAACAAATTGGGAACTTTCAAGAGCTTAATCAGATCAGTTATTTTATTCTGTTTCTCTGATTGTACTCTTTTTGCCTGATAATAATTTGTATATTTCTTGCATTCCAAGTAATCCTGATGGTCATTAAAATGCCTATTACCAGCTTAATGCAAGAAATAAAAAAGGATCAGGTGACAATCCAGGAGGTCAGATTTAATGATAATTAGAGCCAGGGAGGGCAATTTTGCAAGCAAGATTGGGCCCGGCAATAGCAGTACTGTATAATAATTGATTGTTGTTTCTGGATGACAGAAAAATGGGTTCACTTTGTGTTCAGATTGATAAAGATGCCCTTCCTACTCTTCCTATTTCTGGACATAATTTCAGCTGTTATTTCCGAGACTCCCTGAACTAATATTCTGTTCCTCTTATGTCCTATCCATTGGCTTTTTCCAGCTCTCTGATTTCAGGAGGTTTCTGTCTGAGAAAACTCTACAGTTTGAACTGCAAACTAGATACAGATAATCCCTGCTTTGGCAACTTAAAGATAACCTGCCCACATGCAAGGAACTGATCCTGGAAAGCACAGAAGAATTAAGAGTTCAGCACTGTGTGTAGCTCAAGCATGGGGGGTATTTATATAATACCCTCATGTAAGCTTACAATTCCTACTTTGTGCTTTTGCAACAGGGAGCACAAACGTGCCCCACACAGCACCTACAGCATGAAGCCTTTCTCTCCTTCCACTCCACTGCTTACCTGGGTAGTTTAATACAGAAAAGATGATCTCAAGGAGGAATCTCTGAGTAGAGCTAACATGGATCAACTGCAATCACTGAGACTCAGTCAACTAACTAGGAAAGTAAATGACTCTCAAAAAAAATGGAATATTTATGTGGGGATAGATGTAGGAATTGCACTAGGACCCTGGCAGGGGAATGCAGGGACTTGAAACACATTTACAGTTTATTAAGGCCATCTATCCTATTTATTACTACCTGTAAGTACGTACAGCACAAATATAAATAAATTTGGGAGGACTTTCCTGGGTTTTGTCCAATACATTTACTGCTACAGGAAACATTTTACGACTGGAGTGTGCTCAGTTTCAGTTAAGGGCAGAGAAAATAAAGTTACTTTTCATTATTAATTTTCTATCTCCTACTTCCAGCTGCATCCTTTCTGACTTTATATTTTCAAAATGGTAGGCAGAGAGCAGAAAAAAACCCCTCAAACATGCAACCCTGCCTGTTTCATAAGAAGATTTTTGCAATTTTTACAGATTTTTTTTTTTTCAATTTTTTTTTTTTGCAGATTACAGATTTACTTTCATAGCCTGAGCAGGGTTTTTATGTAATTGTTTTCATTGAGTCAGCCACATTTTCACCAGCCACTGCTGGGTTTTATGCCTTTGCTATAAAAGCACTGACCAGGTTTTTAGAGCATATTGGCCAGCATAATGTGTAACGGTGCCAAGTGCCAAAATCTTCAGGCAATAGCTGCAGCCTGTGCTCCTCATTTTGATTGCTCCCTGGGAGGGGTTCCAGATGACTGGTATTTCTTGCTCAGCTAATATTAGGCTTTAAATGCTCCAATTTAAATATTTTGGGAACAGTGAAGAACTGAAGAAGGAGGCATTGGTCACTGTGCATCCTCTGAGGGAAACACGTGCTAGCAGAACAGCAGAGGAGACTGGAGAAGGGACAAGTGTGGAAGCAACATTCAGCCACTATCAATCACCCCCTTATTCATTTAGGATGTCTCTTTTTTCCTACTCACAGAAGGTAATTACTGAATATTGTCTTTATCAACAAATCCAGTAACACCACTGTGCTCAGTGCAAACATTCATCTGAATATCTTAAAATAAAAAGCTTTCCTTTATCCATGTTTTTTTTTTTTCACAGGCAGTAACAAGAGAGTACAGTGGCAATTACTGGCATATGGATCTATTTCAGGTCCCTATATTTCCTTACTTACAGGGTTCCTCCACTATTATATGTGTTTTTCCATTAAGTCACGGTTTTGAAGCTACCATCAAATAAATAAATGATTAAAAAAAAAAATCAACATTTTTTTTACTAAGTTGGAAAACACACAAATCATCTAGACTGTACATGGGATGTCCCATACAACTCTCAGACACAGATGGGAGCTGGAATTGATTATGACAGTCCTCTCTACATGTGAAAATCAAGATAAAAGGCAACAGACTTGAAATCCAGAAACTATTTTAATGCTCAGATACTAACAAGAGCCCTCCCTACACACCCTGAGATAATAATAGCTGATATTTTGGATTTTGAGTGGATGATATTTTATAACCAAATGCTATTTTTTCCTTAATATCTGCTATGTAAATGTATACTCCATATAATCTGTTCAATGTGCTCTTCACTGTATTACTGAAACTGCTTTGTATCTGATGTAGCTTTCTTTCTTTCTAAGGTGTATAATGCCCGAGTCAGTCCTCAGGAATAACTGTTGGCAATAACACCTCATTGGTAGCAACAATGGTAAGAGAAAAATTAGTTCCTATTTGTCCCAGCCTAGAAATGCCAGGCTTTCTCAATCCCTTGGCATGACACACCTTGCCTCTGCTTCCCACACAGGTGTCAATGTACCTGCAACTAAGGCCACATTGTCTTGCAAACCCAAAGTAAAGTATCTTTGGCTCTGACACTTTTGGTTTCTCCTTCCTCAGGGCAAATCCTTGGCATAACTCACAACAACAACAAAAAGTTTAATTTCACTGACTCTGTGCTCCTCACCTCATTCAGCCACCTGCTTGCTGTAAACCATGATAAGATCCCATTGCAAACTTCCAGCAGTTGACTAGCCAGTATCATATTGGTTTTGCACTTACCTGTGCTTGCCTGATTTATCCATTTCCAGCAGTGCACAGCCATCAACTTGTGCTCTGGTACAATCATCTTAACTTAGAACTGTAACAAAGTTCTCCTAGCAGCTTCAGGAAAGTCTGATCCCTCACCTGCTACCTCTGCTTTCACTTATATCCCAAATGGTATGATCCCATTCGGGCCTGGATAGGCTGGAGAGGTGAGCCCAGGTGAACCTCATGAGGTTCAACAAGACTGAATGCAGAGTCCTGCACCTAGGTCAGAACAACCCTCACTGTCAATCCAGGCTGGGGGCTGAGGGGCTGGGAAGCAGCTCTGCAGAAAGGGACTTGGGGGTGCTGGTGGATGAGAAGCTGGACATGAGGCAGCAGTGGGCACTGGCAGAGCTATTGCATTATTTTTGAAGCAAGTCCATTCTGTAGTGAACATGCCATACTTTTCCTCTAGGCTTAGGAAACCCATAAACATCTGTTTCCTGCTTAATCTTGAAAAGAGGCCTTTTTCACTAAGGTTTAGACTTCCACTTGTGATGGAAAACAGATCTGAATTGCCTCTTGGAACTGTGAAGTAGTAGGAAGGTGTCACACAAAAGCCATAGTCAGTTCTTATGGATCACAGCTCCTGACAGTGGGAAATATGCAGCATGCACCCACAGACCTCAGTGCTGAGCACACTTAAATACACAGCATCTGAGTGTAGGAATAAATATTTGAGGTGCATGGTATCTGCAGCACAGCACTGTATAAACCTGAGGACAGAGCCTGGGCTCATCTCAGTAAGATGTGGGTGCTCACACTGTGGTTGAAGCCTTTGATATGTTCTCTAAATATTCCCCTGCCCTAAGCCTGTGGAAGTGTTTGGGAAAATGTTCTGACATGTCATTCATAGCTACAAAGAATACATTTTTATACCAGAAGTTATTTTTAGTATATTGGCATTTTCCAACTACTCAGTTAAATGAGCGAAGGATGCTCCCAATACTGAGAGAAAGCTGAACACGAGAGCTCAAGCTGCTAGAAGTTGATCTATTCATCAGAAATTTGCCTTCTTTATGATGACTAGCAACTGTGAAATGAGAAAGCAGAGACATCGCCCATGCAAATCAGATCTGATCTTTAAATCACAAAGCAATGTAAAAATGGCAGAGAACAGATTTTATCAGGGAAGGCTTAGTAGAGATTCCTCTCTTTTCCAGTTTTGTTGGTGATAGAGCTGAGTCCTCAGACTTCAAGAGGTACTCCAGTGCTATCTCACTATTCCTCCTGCTCTTTGATAAGTCACTGACTTTCAAGCAGCCACACTGAGTGCCTCAGAGGTACTCAACACTTAAAGTCCTGGGCATGAAAAGAATAACGTTTCTGAATAATGGCCATTTTATGCATTATAGTCTACTACACACTATGTTAACCAACTCATACATCAGCTGAAGTAACAAAAACCATCAGAGATGAATTAAAAAAAAAATTAAACAATTCTGCATTGTGTTACCATGCAGAATATATGCAGATGTTTCTCTCTGGAAAAAATCTGTGAATTACAAAGCTATAGCCAGCCTAGCCTCTTAGGAGATACACCTTCTCATGTGCCACGTGAAAGAAAAAGGTTTGCTCTTAAGAACATATTCCTTCATTATGTTCATTATTCTTTAGGCAGTGCTATATTCTATATATTCTAGTGCAATATTCTATATTGCAAAATCATGACCCCTCTGCAAACAAACAGCACAGCAATCTGATCCCAAAACACAACCTAGCTCTCAGTTTTAAAGCACTCCAAGCAATAACAAAACATGGTACAATAACCTTTCCTGGAGTTTATTTGTAAAGATGATCTTTGTTTTCCATAGTTTTCTGTCTTGGAAAAAAAAAAAAAAAAAGGAAGGTGAAAATTCAGAAGTAACCACAATGTCAGTGAGAGTGAAAAGCCCTGATTAATTGTCAAGAGTAAACTATACTGAACAACAACTACAACTGCACTTTTCAGGCATCTTGAAATGGTGTCCCAAAGGAGAGCAGCAGAGAGCAGGTCTGACTGCAGTGTGTGAACATGCAGTGCTAGGAACAGATTTCAGAGCTCGTAGCCCCTAAAATCAATGTGATTGCACCAGAGTGACTGAGAGCTGAATGTACTGTACCTTTCACATTGGAAGTCCCATCTTGAGTATAGCAAGGAAGAAATATATGCTACACACAAAATGTAATGCAACTGATAGAAACCAGGCATTTTCTGTGATAAAGATATTGAAATATTTGTATTCTGTAAAGAATAAAGCTTAATTTTAAACCGTTGCAATTGTTTTACAAGGCACTGTTGAAATTGTGTAGCTGTTTGTTAAAAGCTATTTCCCTTTTATTAATGCAGAGCTAGAGGCTGCAGCAAGGGCTGAACAAAAGTTGGAATTTCCATCCACTTGGGGACGAGAACTCAAAATATCAACATGCACTATGGAACAAAATGTTCTGAAAAACATGGACTCAGAAACAATTGGACTTTTCATCTTTTCCCAGCCGAGCACAAAAGCTGCATATTTCTGCAGAGCTCCACTGCCTGCTGGAGCCTGGGGACTGAATCCCTGTTGTCTTTCTGCCCTCCGTGGGTAAGGCTGTGGGGATCAGGCCATGTCCCCAGCACCACAGCAGAGCTGCAGGGATGAGAGCAAGAGCAGGGAGTACAGAGTGCCCTTACAGATCAGAGTCTAATCCAGGTGTTCACTGCAGGGGATGGAAGAGGCTGAAACTGCACACCCAATTACACAATACAGTGTTGTTGCAGAAACCAGGTTTTCTACTGAACCCAGTTAAAATATCTTGTCTCAGACAAAAGCCACTGGGGCAGTTTTCCCATAGAGAGGCTGTGAGAATGTTTTCCCCATGAGAAAGTAATTCTGACCCAAAGCAGCCAGCTTGGTGTTCTGGTGGTGTTAGAAGCCTTACTTACCTAACTAGGTGCTTATTTAAATAAATCAAGTATTCCTGTCTCCAAATCACAAACCCAGCACTGATGCACCATTAGCAGATATATTTTCCCCTCTCCCAGTGCTGTGTGTACACTAAGAAACTGAGAAGGCTTAGGCTAGGCTCCCTCAGCTTGCTTTTTGGTCTGCACTGTCTAGCAGTGTCTGGGCATGGCTTGAAAAACTGATCCCAATAAGCTGATCAACCAACTGATCCAAATGTGCACCCATGTGGCAGTCAGAATGGACAGTGGGGCTGGGCTGAGAACTTCAAGTACTTACCTGAAGGGTTTTTTTGAGCTGTCATTGCTGGAGCCCAACTCAGCTTTCCACAAGGAGAAGCAGTCATGCCAGGTGAGCACAGACCACAGTGGAGTGCAGCTGGAAAAAGTTCTCAGCTGGGCACTTCAGAGTGCCTCCTGTCAGGCTGGAAAAGCCATTTCAGAGGTGGCTTGCTTCAGAACACACTGAAAGTCTGTGGGAGAGCAGGAAGGCAGCCCAAAAAGCCTGATGCCAGTACAAATTATTTAGCTCTAAGAACTTCTTTTTCCTCTGGTAGATGTTTGCCTTATTAATGTAGTATTTTCTCTGAACATTCTATAATTGAACCAGGTTCCTGGAAATGAGTATGAAGTATTGAAGTTACAGAACAGAGTATGTATGTACTTAAAAATTGAAAGGAGAATTTCTATCTGAAAAATGCTTCATTAAACCTTAAACCTTCTTCCTCTAGTGAAAATGAAAGGGTTGTTTAGAACAGCCTGCCTTCTGCATTGTTATCAAAAGGTACATCAGATGTTGAAGTGCAATTAAAATCCTGTGGGCCCAATTTTGAGGCTAATAAAAATCTGCATAAATTGAGTTCAGTGGAGCAATATTGATTTTCAGCACCTGAGGGTCTGTCCCTTAGCTTAAATTTTTTTATTTTTTTTTTAAGTGTTCATTTCCCGTGGCAGAAAGAGAGCAGTCAGTATGAAAGGAAAGATGCACATCTTCAAGACCTTACAAAAGTAAAAGTGGCCACAAGGAAAATGGAATCTTTGGTCCAGACTAACCCCAATAGGTGTAGGTGGTTTTGTTGGGGTGTTATTTTGGTTGGTATCCACAGTTATGTAAAAAGGATGAAAACACCAATCAGGATGAAGGCTTTGCACAGTCTGCTGAACAGGTATTGTTATACATGATTATGAGATAGGCCTACTAAGGAAATTTTCAAATTTTCAAAAAGAAATTTTCTTACTAAATGAAAGGATGGCTCTTCCTTCAGTTGGCACTATTGTAGGTTGGTGCCAGCCATTTCAAAAGTGAGTACAGCTTTAAGTAAATTGACCTGCACTTTAACTTGGGGTCACATCAATGAAGTAAAATGAATATAAAGATGTACCCAAGGGACTGATAGAGTGTACACAGTACTTACTACATGAGCACTTAATTTGTTCTGGTCCATTGATTCTAAATACATAGAGATGCAGTCTGAATATCCATATTTTCATCATCAAGCACTTGCTAAATGATGGTCTTGTACTTTATCAGTAACCAAGGATAATACTTGATCTGATCCAATGCCAGCTGTACTGACTGTGTTTTTTTCTCCTTTCTAAATGACAATGGTTGGCAAAGGAGCACACTGATGAAATGTTAGAGTTTGAGATAGATTTCACTAATTTAAACCAACGTTTTATTAATTATTGGCTGCATCCACATAGCAAAAATGCGCCCTGTCTCACAAATCAAAATGGTTATTTGGCAAACAGATATTTGAAGTCTCTAGTGTCTGTATCATTATTTGATCATTCAGAGATGACAATATAAACCTTTTACTGGAACCAGTGTCCTAAAACTATTCAGACAAAAACAAAGAAGGGCGAGGGGGGGTTGGGGGGGAGGGAAAAAAAAAAAGCAAGTCTTTACCTGTTACTACCATCTAGTGGTAAAAAAAGAAATAAAGGACGTGTTTGCAAACAGTCTGTGGGAAGGATGAGGCTGGTGAATGGAATGAGATCAGAGTATTGTTATCTGGCAGGCACTTGCTCCCCCCAACTGCAAACACACACATTATCCATCACTGCTACACCCACAGGCTGCTCCTGGCACGGAGTAAGCACAAAACCAGAGACAAGCAGAAATATCAGTCAGGGAAACATAGTCCTCTTGAATAAGAATTCATGTCTTTGCTTGATAAAAGTCTATGATTTAAGATTTTCCATCCACGGCCATCTTGCATTCATAAATACACAACAGCTAACAACTCGGGTGAATTAATTGAGAACTTGGGTGTTCTCTATTAATTACAAGAAAACACCAGGCTCTCAAGTGAGAGAACATCTCACTCCAGCTGCACTTTACCAGGTCCTTGGAAATTGCCAGTCTACTTAGGCAATCTTCTACCTCCCAGGAAAACAAGTTTATGTGTCTGAAATGCAAATCTAGGAAAGCATGTACTATATTTAGGAGGAATAGAGTGAAATAATTGTGGACTTTACAGCTGCCTTGCACACTGTTTTGGCTTCGAGCTGTGTTCCCTTCAGCTTACAGATGAGCTGCTTCTCAAGGTGATTCACATCTCTTCCCAAGCTGGTAGCAAGATTTTCCAGTTCTTTCAAGCTGTCTCTGTCCCCACTGCATCCTGCTTTCCCTCCATCAGTAATAACCCTAATGCTTTTTAGCTGATAGGAAATTCAGTAGTAGACTTAGATGTTTACAAATGTGTAATGCAAAGGACTTGAGGAAACATCTAGTATACAAAACAAGAATAGTGCAGCTATGCATTTTTAACTTAATAGTTACTGGACAAGAATAATTAGTTGTTATACATTGGAAGACAGAAAAAACCTGTCATTGCTCCCCAGTGACTTGGACTGAAGTCAGCTGCTGCTCTCCCACATTCTGTAGGGTTCCTGATACATATGGATGACTCTTTGCAGCTCCTGCAAGCTTCAGTAATTATTTCATCAAGGCATCAACTTCAGTGTCAGGTGTAATTGGAATAATGCATACCATACCTCCAGCCACCACTGTCTTGGGTGTCCTTGTATCACCTCTTCCTCTTGCCTGAACCTTTTCCTTCCAGATATCTCTGAGTAATCACAAGTTTATGTATCCAAGTTGAGACCATATTGGTGCTGTTTGGGAAAGCCTGGTTTCAACCTTAAAGTCAATTAAAACAAATACAATAAATTAGAGGAATCAAGTGAAAAACTTGAACAATCCCTACCCTTCCAATTAAAAAAAAAAATAAATAGAAAACCAGAAATCAACCCTTAAATGTATGCTTTATTTTAAACTTAATGTTCCATTGAACTAAAGAATGGCTTTGAATGGACCTTAAAGATCATCTAGTTCCAAACCCCTCACTGGACAGGGACACCTCCCACTAGACCAGGCTTCTCAAAGCCTCATCCAACCTGGTCTTAAATACTTCTGGGGATGTGGTGTCCACAACTTCTCTGGGCAACTCGTTCCAGTGTCTCAGCACCCTCACAGTAAGGAACTGCTTCCTAATGTCAAATTTAAATCTGCCCTGCTCTAGTTACAATCCATTGCCCCTTGTCCTGTTACAAGAGGAAATGGCCACGAGTTGTGCCAGGGGAAGTTCAGATTAGATATTAGGAAGAATTTCTTTACTGGAAGAGTAGTTAAGCACTGGAACAGGAATGCCCAGAGAAGTGGTGGAGTTACCATCCCTGCAGGTGTTCAAAAAACATCATGATGAGGTGCTCCAGGACATGATGCAGTAGGAAAATAGAACGGTTAGGGCTGGAAGGGGCCTCCAGAGGTCACCTAGAGCAGCCCCCCTGCAGGGAGATAAATTGTGTTATCTCACTGTCCTCCACTTCATCCTCCCCACCTTTGCCTGTTTTTCACCAATTCAGCCAGAGGCATCACAGCCTATGAAGTCTTACAAATTTTACAATAATCAGGGACTAGGTAGAGAAAACTGACCTTATTAATGCTCCTTCTGAATAAAAAGAACAGAGGATGTGATCATGGTGTAGTTGTAGTTAACAGCAGCCATCTGGACAGCCAGCATGGGCAGGCAGTGTGTCTGTCTGCAGCCCTCTGTCTTGCTTGTGTCACCTCCTGCCTGGACAGTAACCCCTGAGAGGGAGATGGGGGAAAAATATATGGATATATCATCATTTTCTAAAGTGGAAACTATCAGAAGTATATGTATGCTGCAGTTTTTTTATTACTTTCCATTTACCAATAATATTTTTTTTCTTGGATATAAATGCTCTATGTCACCTTTAGATTTCTTTGTGTTTATTTTAACTGCCTGTTTCTTGCTTGCTGCATAAAGATAATTTATTACCTTCTTCTCCGTAGCTGCTAGATACTCAAGAAGTGCAGTGTCATGTGCAAACTGCATAGGTACTTCTAATTTATTCTCTGTAATCTTACTGCAGTACAGCTTTCTGAAAACTTCCAGCAAGCATGAATAGAAAAAGGGGGGGGATAGAGATGCATTAGCAAATATCTTTATTTATTTATT
>JAOEGS010018875.1:12094-30821 GCA_025447755.1 Corythornis vintsioides
TACATTGTATATACACACACATATATATATATGTAGGCAGTCAGTGTATTCTGGGTGATGTATCAGCTTTTGGTATGCAATGGAAAGATAAAATGTCTACTCTGCGGTGCTGCTAATAGATTTAAAATAAAAAAGCTTTGCATAATCTCTTCTATGTTGTATGATGTTTATGTAAAGTTATTTTTTCATACAGCAATCCAGCCAGTGCTTGTTCTGCAAATAGGTATCTTTGGGTTTAGAATATAGGGTAAGAAAGTGGAGGATTTGAGGGCTGGGGAGCAGAATGAGGTACACCAATCTCGCTTCCAAGATTTATTCTAGAGCTCCCTCGGCATGCTCTTCTTTCTTATCCTTTCCCTTACAGAAAATCCTAACAGTGAATGCTGTGCCTTCCTCCACATGCAGACTGAACTAATGGGAACCTTTCCCATTTTGTTACTCATTTCAGGTCCAAGGACAGGAGTATGCTGAATTACTTGTTCTCCACGATTCTGTCTATGATCAGGCATACACGTGGTTTAACTCCCTCAAGCAAGCGCTCAGAAGTCGAATTCTCAGTCATTTTGGTCCAATGCCAGCTAAGGATCCTGACCCACAGGTATCCAGACTCAGGCTTATGTAACATTTAGAGACAGAAATAGCAGGGGATATCAGATAAGCTGGGAGGTGTTGTGTTTTAAGATGAAAATATGATACTCTTCATTTATCCTGCACAAGTGAAGTATCTCAGGTTGCCATACACCAGAGGCAGCACAGCTGTGAACAAACAGCTTGTATTTAGTGTCAATAACTTCCCCAGACTACTTCACCAACTGTATTAATCCCAGGAGACTTGAATGCCTTTTTGCCTACTCTACTTCTCTAAATAAATGAGAGAAAAGAGATGAGAGGAAACTTGGTACTCTTGTTCAAGGACTGCAAATGGGAGGGAGCCTAAAATAACAGAATATAACAACAGCAGCTAAATATGAAGCAGTGTCATAAAGTATGAAGAAGGGAGGTAGGAATCTCAAAACTGGGTCAATAATAACATGGGAACAAAAATACATATTTTTAAAAATAAATCTAGAAGGCCCAACCTATAAAGTGCTGCTTGAAATAGAAATGCATCTTGTGTCTGCTTTCAGCACCCTATTTTGGGGAAAGGTGCAACTTGGCTGTAATTTGTTTCAAGCCAACCTGTAATTACAAGCCATTAGACTGGCAGTAATGAGAGATAACTTGCTTGCTAGATTGCTATCAAAATCCTCTGTTTTCAAAGTTAAAGCTTCAAAACAGTATCTTATAATCTATAAGTCTAGACCTTATAAAGATCTTATCATCTATAAGTATCCTATTCCTAACATTTTTTAATTCCCCCTCTGTACTGCAGGCTAACCCCAACGGGCCAGCCTGGTGCTGGTGGGTCCTGGCTGTCCTGCCACTGGAGAACAGAGCTCAGCTCCCTTTCCTGGCCATGAAATCCCTCCGAGACAGACTGAATGGCATCAGACGGGTCCTGACGTTCATGTCCCGCACGAGAGCCCGGTGATGGTGAGGAGGAGAGCTGTGAAGTCTCCCACAGTACTTGACTGTAGACTGTATCTTGTAACTTCATCTAACTGCAATAATGTCTTACAGATTTGAGTGTCAGGATGTCTAAAGCCTGAACCTCAAGGAAAATGAGTTCTAAAGAGCAAGGGATGTTTATGGATACTTCAGTAGTTTCCATCGGGAACTCTGAGATGATTATTCAATCACTGCACTGCTAAATTAACAACAAAAGTGATAGAACAAAAAGTGATCTTGTTTGCCATAAACCTTTTAAAAAGCTTAAGGTTTTTTTAAATTATTTTTATTTTTTAGTGGATAAAGGATAAACTGTGCAGTTTAATGTGAAGCAGGAATAATAATGCCAATGCATTATTTCAGTGAACTGCAGAGACTTTTATTCCAAATGGTTCAGGTTTTATATAGAATTGTGTAAAATAATGTTCACAACTTCCGTTTGATAATTTATTTTTGCACTATGATTTTTTTGTTTCAAAATGTATATTATTTATGTGTTCATTCTCTAAAGGAAAGTGAGCTGCTCTATTTATTTATAGTGTTTTTACCCTGTATTTATGACTGGGGGTAAAATGATGATTCTAGCAGTGTACAACTAACTGCTTTGATAATTTTTCAGATACTTGTGTTCAAATACTTTGAATGTTTTTCTACTCATCCCCAGTTCTACTGTAGCCTAAGAAGGACTCCCCCCCTACCCCAAAATAGCCTGCCATGAAGTCTTTGAATACACAGACAGTTGGAGATTGATCCTATGCTTGCAACTAGGTTTCCTGACACTGCAAAACAGTCAAGCACATGCTTAACCTTAAGCATGAGTGTTTTAAGTGCTTGGATAAATTCAAGTTTTAATCAGTTGATGTCAGTGGGATTTGGCCATAGTGATGACAGAAGGATCTATCCCCTAATTTTTCACACAACAGAGAATAACTCAGAGTTGTATTTATATCTGAACTCCTGCAAGAATGGATAATGGCTACACACATCTGCAAAGAAAGAAAAGATGAATATTGAAAGTGGCTTCTCCCACAGAAAACTGGAAGTACTGGTATAATTTCATTATAGGTTACTACACAAATTCGGTTGGTTTTGGGTTGGTTTTTTTTATGTAAACTGTTGTTGCTGTTAAGATCAGTTATTTTGATGTTTGGGGGGATTTGGCTTTGGAGTGTGTGTATGGGATGGGGAGGGGGAAGCTAATTTGAACTGTAGGATTTAGAGGGCAGCTTGTGTCAAATGAGAAGGAATATGTTATAATAAATGCTATTTATTTCACCCCATTTTTCAGGTTTCTGTTAGCTTCAAATCTCTACCCAGTCACTGCATTTCTCTTAAGAGATTGGGTAGTGTTGCTAATAATAACTTCCAAGGAAAAAAAAGTTAATTGTAGTGTGATTTACTTCTAGCCATAAAGCAGGTAAAAATAGGATGGAAATGAAAATAGGAAGTATCTTGGTTTGGATATTTGTGTTGTTTTTTTTTTTTTAAATTGACAGTTCAAGTACTTGTTCTGCTTTTATTGCTTTGTTACCACATTCTGGGACTGATCTTGCTTCCATCTGACTTTGACTTTCACTGATTTCAATGTGAGCAGACTTAGGCCTGTTATTCCAAGATACCATTTTAGGTTTGTTTGTTGGTTTGGTTTGGGGGTTTTTTTTTCTGTTTTTAGTGTCAGAAAATAGTTCCAATTGAGAATGTTATGGAATGCTGCAAATCTGTTATTTTTACCTAGGAGAGCTCTCCTTCCCGTTCCATGCCTTTATGAAAAAAAAAATACAGTAAAATTTAATGTCAATTACCCATGTCATCAGAAACCCTTATTAGTTAAAAGTCATTTCCATCCTGTTAAGTTTCCCTAAATCTACCTTTGTTCCCCTTCTTGTTAAATTCTATAGAACTCTTCCATAAGGGTACCAAAGAAACAAATGGAAGACAAACATGTTTCAGTGTTGTGATGCAAATGGAACAGGGATCCTATGTTTGCACTGAGCTGCTCTAGAAATTCTACAACTTCTGTACCACGAGATCACTGCTTCCATAGGTGGCACTTCACATCCTTCTCTGTAAACAGTGTATAGACATACATACTTGTTCTGAACAAGTGGATGGTGGCTGACACCTGCTGTGGTATTTGTCTTCAGAAATCAGTAACAAAGTGATTTCTACTTGTTTGGAAGTGAAGCTGCATTAAATGCAATTCTTCCTTAAACCATTATGTATTATTGCATAACAGAAGGGACCCATATTACTCCCATGGAAAAAAGCTGTCACTTTGTTACTCTGTGAGAAAAGGACCTTAAATATCTATTTTAAATAGTTTTCTCACTGCTATCATTGTTCTTTTCTCTTGCATGCTGTGTCTTCTACATACTCATTTTGCCTATTTTTTTTTTTTTTTAATTTGAAATTGGCATGGAAGGAATCCTCGATTTTCAAATTGTTTTTTCTATTAGAAAATTCTAATTCTTTCTATTTCTTGAGTAAAGCTGCCAGGCTTTCCTCAGCAGAATGTCATGTACATGCCCTGTGTCATGAATGCCCAGTGTGTTTGTCACAACCTGGCAACACTGGACCCACTGCACGTAATGATCAGTGTGTGCACAACAAACCAAAGGCAGTGAGAAGGTTCCTCTGTGCACCTACAGTTCTGCCTGGACTGCTCTGTGGCCACACAGCCTTGATCAATGGCTAAGGTCTGCAAATTCCAATAGAAAATTAAAAAAAATAAATGGATTTCCTAGAGATCACCGGCTCGTACAGAAAAATCTAGACAAGGAGTAGCCTTGGCCTTCAGTAAGTTGAGATAAAGTTTTAGTAATGAGGCTTAAAAATTAAAAAAAACCCTTCTGGTTATGCTACAGTGCTGCTGATTTTTTTTTCAATTGTATTAAACAGTACAAAGATGTAAATGTGACATTTATTACAGGCATGAATAAACAGCTGAACAGATTTAAAAATACCTTCACTTTAATTATAGAAACAGCATTGATAGATAACATACTAATTGGAGTATTTTCTTTTAAATTTCTCACATTTTTTCTAGACACCAGATCGAGTCCCATAACCAGTCTTACTCATCTGCTAAAAATCATGACTCAGACTTGCATTTGCTGTGTGGCCAGAAGTATTGATTAATCTTTGTTGTGAGGGCAGAAATAATGCAAAGGCTTCTTGGTACTTCTTTAGAGATGTCAGTTTCTATGGACCCTAGACCCAAGAGTTAGGATTACTAAAATACATAGATTATTTATTTTCTGTTCTGAGGAAATGTGATCAGTCCCCCTTTTTTTTACAAAAAAACCCAACAACCTGGGGGCAGGAGGTGGGGGAAATATAAAAAGCAAATCTTCTGTAAGGGAAGCAGAGAAGGAACCAAGAATAGAATAGATCAGACTCTGAGTGCCAGTCTCCTGGCCAGTATCACCTAAACATCTCCTGGAGACTTCTTGAAAGTTTAGTCTTTAGTCTAAGGTACTCTAGTCTTTTTTAGTCTAAGATATGATTTTGTAAACTTGAAATCTCCTATTTTTTCTTTTTTTTTTTTCTTCTGTAAATGAAGTATTTAACACAATATACTAAAATAAGTAACAAAGACTTGGGTGTATCACCTTTCCAAATCCCTGTACATATATATAACATATGGTTTGTAATTAAAAAGTCTGAAGTCTTCTGCAGGAGGTAGTACTAGTATTTCAATCCCATATAGAGACAGACTTAAGATACTCAAAACTTTGTCTTACTCTGTTGTCTAGCAATAATTTCAGGGGATGTTTCTGTGAAAATAGCAGTTAACTTGGCTCACGTGACTTGAGAGAAAACCTGAGACAGGACTGGGTTAATCCCAAAACCTGACAGTGAACTTTGTCCTGGAAAAGTAGTTCAGTAGTTTTAACATTGAAATGATAAAATGGTGTGATAAGCCATTATCATGCTAAGTCTTAAGTGACACTCTGGTGTTAAGTTGTAGAAGTTCCTCTTTCTTTTAAATTCATGTGCTGATATCTTATTTTGCATTCCCTTGTAGCAATAAGCAGTACCAGCTGTCATACTGAATGGCTGAGCTATTGCTTGGCCTGTCCTGTATGACTCCTTACTAACAGAACACCTGAACCATGGATTTCTTAATCCAAAGATTATTTTAGTCTAAAAAAAAAAAAAAAATATTAATGTGGATTTGGATGTAGAAGGTCTGGCTTAATCTGTGCTGTAGAGAAAGAGCTTTACAAAATTAACTTTTGTTTTAGATGGTCTTTTCATAGAGTAGTAGAATCCCATGTTGGAAGGGACCTCAAGATCATCTGCTCCAAACTTTCTTTGCAAAGCCCAGTCCAGACCAGCACCGTGTCCAGTTGAATTTTAAAATGTCCAGTGTTGGAGAATCCACCACTTTCCTGGGGAGATTGTTCTCATTGTGGAAAATTTTTCCTCTTAATGATTTCTACTTGGTGCTGAAGTTTTACTGGTGTGTGATGACAGACAGGAGTTAAATGTGGTGTTTAGGAATAGAAAACATGTTCACAAATTCTTATATTAAAAAAGTATAAATTAACTATGGGGGTTTTGTGCTTAAAAACCCCCCAGATGCACTGAAGGCAGTGCTCCCTGTTCCCCCAATCCTATATCAGATGAATTTGACCCCTGCTTCGTTCTCATTTAATTTGTCAGCTTCACAACCTAACTTGTAACTGGTGCAGCACATAGTTTAGGATATGGGGTTTGTTCCAAAGCCCAGTACATCACTGAAAGTCTTATAGAAAAATGGTAGTTTCAGCAAAGTCACTATTTTGAAACACTTTGCTAAATAAATATTGTCTGGGTACAAGAAACTAATCTGCTTAGACAGGATTAAAATGGATAATAAAAACCTGAACTATTACATTGACTTACTCATCCAGGTATCATGTGAAGTGCTTACTAATGTTGGAGTTTCATAAGGTCTAAAGTAACCCTCACATAGAAGTGCCTGTATTCTGTTATTGCCATTCTTGAGCTTTTTAATAGTCATAGCCATATATTTTATAAATATAAACATATGCACCTTTAAATCTTTACATTCAATTTGCAGAACAAAGGTTTACAGAGCAGAGGTGTAGCAAAAACAATGTAATAGTTTCTATAATTCTCTGGTGAGGAATGGGAGAAGTACAAAAACAAGGAACAAAAGACTATCTGTGTAAGATGTCTTAATTTGGTACCGTATACTTGTCCAATTTAATTCCATCAAGCTATGTGGTTACAAGAGTGCCAGAAATATATATATATCTATCAAGCCATTTTAAATAAAAGGTTTTGTGGACTTGTATATTCCATTTGTTTGTAAAACATCCTTTTGTGCACTGTAAAGAACTTGAAATGAAACTTAAGTTATACTCTCATATCACTGAGCAGAGTACTGTTCAGCTACCTCTATGTAAGGTTGAAGTAACTTGTTGGGTTTTTTTTTTTTTTCAGATTTGTTCACATTGTCATATAAAATATATTTTAAACAAAATCATAGTCCAAAGAACCTGTACGTGTTTGTAGATGTACTTATAACTATGTTGTACCAACAAAGTCTGTGTGGAGAGTTGTTTGCTAATTAAAATTTTTGTGTTCTTTACTCTTTGGCTTGCATAACAAAGAACTACAGAGGGGAACAAATATTACAAGTGAGCTGCTTTTTCAGGTGTTTTAAATAAAGAAGAACAAATCCTAGAACCTCCAGTCCCACAACAACACTTGATGTGAAGGAAGCACAGACATGATCACCGCCTCCTCGCTTGTAAAGGATGTCAAGTCTTGTGTTTTGTTTGGTGCTGGGTTTGGTTTTGTGGTGTTTTTCTTTCTCCCTCTGCTGTACTAAGTTAAGAATACTGGAAACTAGAGGGGCCTGGGTTAGAGCACTCCTGTGCACTTCTCTGGGCTTTGGTACCTCTCGTGTTATTCTTTGCATCACAGATTTTTGTGATTTTAAAACCATAACCTGGATACCTTTTAATTTACAGTCTTGGGGCAGAATGAATCCTATCTGTATTTAAGCTGTGTCTGTGAGGCAATGAAAGGATTGTTTTCATTGGGTACCCCTTGAAGTTTTATAAGATTTTCAAAGTCCTTGATAGAAAAAGCTAGAGACTGATTTTATTCATAAACTTAAAGTCACAGCAGTGTCTCCATATCTTATTGTATTAAAAATCTGTAAGGGTTGCCCAAATTCCTACAAGTTACATATGGATGGGCTGCTCCTTTGCCTGTCATTGAAAGCAAGATGTAGCATGCTTGTGACTTGATGCTGAAGTCCCAGGCACCTCTGGTATCACATTGGCTTGCTGGTCTCTTATGTAAGTGTGTTCAGACCCTGTATTTATTTTAGAATCCAGGGCACAGGCTAAGACTGTATATGGTAAGCCAACAACTAATTATGTCAAGACTGCTGTTTTCTTTAACAAAATCCATTTGCATCTGAGTAGAGGCTGAAGGACTCTTCCATCAGGAAAGAGTAAATAGTCAAAACTGAAGGTTTTATGGGGAAGATGGTTTAAGCTATTCCTTTAAACTCATTAGTTTTGAAAGCTTAAAGAAGGGTTATAAAATAGTGGTTAGATACACTATAAAGCAGAGGATATTTAAACCAAATAGAGGATAGCAAACTATTTCCCAACTACTTGCTCACTGTGTCCTCATTTTATAACAGATACATTTTATAACAGATTTATTCAAATTCTATTTGAAACATTCTAAAGGCATCTACTCTTACATAATGCTTCATATTAAAATGTTCATCCAAAACTGCTAATGATCTCTAGCTATCATGTAAAGCAGTTCCAGGGAAACTACTTGTTCCAGTCAGCCTGTGCTTCCCACTGCAGTTCCCTGCCAGGGGAGCCTGCTCTGGCTGGCACTGGGCTCAGACCTCATGCCATGCTGAGGAAGGGAAGGGCATGTCCCACACTAGCTCTTGCCTGGGCCCTGCCACAGCTTGGAGAATTGCTACTGAGCTGTGACACTTATAATGTGAATGAGATGCCTGGAACATTTCTTCATGTGCTGTGGCTCTCTGTATGAGTGAAACTTATGGCAATGTTTTTGTCTTCCAAAGAATTCTTAGCTTAACAGTTACTTGGCCTCTGCTAGAGCAGTTGTGGAGTGACTGGTCCTTGCTCCATACTACTCCTGGTCAATAACAAGGTATGGTTTGCCATCTGGCATCCTCTTGGCCACACATACAGATAAGAACAGAAACTGCTTGAGGAAGCGATTGTAGGGCTGGGCTTGGGGTTTTCAAAATGTAATTCTAATTTTCAAACAGATTTTTATATCAGCAGTCACTGAGTTCTCCCAAAAGAACATGATAGGAGAACAGATGAAGTCTTGTTTACAAGTAAACAGTACCATCAGACCCACTTCACTAGAAATGTTATGTTTTTAAGCAGATAAACATAATTAATATACAGAGGCTACCTGAGAAACAGCACTGACATAAAAAGCAAGAATTGCTGTGAAGACCAGCCCTCAGCTGCCACAGACTGAACAGTTAACAGCTCACAAGGGCTGCTAGGATGGCTTTCAAGTTGTTAAGGCAGAAAAATTACTGGCTGAAAGAATCTATATAATGAAAGCCTGCACATGCTGTCAATACCGGTTTTATGCCAGCGTAACATCTTTTGTTTCAGTAGATCTGCTCTTGATTTATAATGCCATAAACGAAAGGAGAATTAAGCTATTTATGTAAGTGACTTTATTTATGTAACTGACTTATGCTGTATTATGTGGTAGAAAAGAAAACTAAGCACATGCCTTTTTATGTTTTCTATGAGCTACAGAAAGATTCTGTAAAAGTAATGCTAGTGATAAACAGCTTTATGTGACATATTAGAAATTCAGTCTCATGCACATGGAGGTTTTATTATGAGTAGAATAGATGGGAATAGATGACACGTTAATGTGGAAGGATTTTAGCAAGTCTGAAGACGGGCTAAAAAATGGGAATACTGAACATCACAATTTAGACTGTAAGTCAGTTTCACAAAGCAATTGTTATTCAGGCTCTTCCTTGGATGAGTCAATGATTTGTACTGTGACTATTAGTACTGAATGTGCCATCTAAAATTCATTTTGAAAGATTACTGAAGCATTAATGATTTAGAAGTGGCTTCTACCAGTATTTTTTATCAATGAGCAGCCCAAACACTATCAGGGCTAAAGAGCACACGAGGATTTTCAACATAGCGGAATTAGGGGCTTTTCACATACTTCTACATTGTTTTTTATTCCTTAGTGAATGATGACTATATAATATTTAGGAAATCAGGGTCAGTAGAGTAAATTTTTCTGTAGCAATTTGGCAGCCACACCTTTCATAACTCATAAAGTCACTACTGGAAAGGCACAACTGGGTCACAGAAGTGCATGGTGGGATGCTGCTTTCCAGTTATGCAAGCAGGGTAACTAAAGGTTAGAGCAAGCACTTGAATAACGAGCTTTTTGCCAGAAAGAGTAGAAGAGAAAAACAGAGTGTGTTTAAATGCTGGCTTCTGAGCAGCAGCAGCCTAACGTGTCTGGTTGGGAGTCATCAAACCGAAATAGAACCGGATGCGTCAGAACTTTGAAGAATGGCAGTTCAACATCCCAAAAGAAAAATACATCTGCTTGTATTCCAAAAGCAGCTCCTACCAGTTCTCTCATTCCAATAGATGATACCAGAGCTGTTTGCAGTGTGCTGCTCAGCCTTTCTCTACTGGCCTACTGCAACTGGCTTTATCACTCACCTCTTATCTTTTTACTTTCTCCATCTTTCAGCACCATCTTCAACTTTGAGGAATTCCACAGTTTGCCTCTGTTCTCTTTCCTGCTTCTGTGTATATTTTACTGGATTACTTCTACTGAATGTAATACTGCAGAATTCTTACCTAACTTCTGACAGAGGAGAGAAAGGAAGGTGTATTCCTACCCTGTAAAAACTTTACAAGGTTTGGAGGGCTAGGACCGCAGCCCAAGTGCACAAATTATGGCATTAACTAAAAACTAACTCCAGTCAAGTTTGGGGATAATAGTTACAAAACCTGAAAACCATTGGAAAAAGACTAAATAAAACAGTGTTCTTGTGATCACAATTACATCTCCTGTTACAGCTGCACACCAGATAAATATATTAATCAAAATGACCTCATTTTAGGCATGCGTAGCAGCATGTTATATAACCATGTTAAGTATGCTATTTTATTTCCCTCCCGCCAAGGAGAAATGGTGTTTGTCTTACAAGAGTTCCAAATAAGTCTGGTTATAAAAGAACAGGAGGGAGAGACGAAAGTGAGAGAATTAATAAGCAAAATGAGTCATTCTGAGAGTGCAGAGGTGATGTTACACTCTGCTTCCATCTCAGCTGCTCTATAGGAAGCTACTGTTGTCACCAGCAGGCTCGGTATTTCTAATATGCCCAGCATTTCTCAGGATGGAAAAAACAGATGTGCTACAAGGATGGAAACTACGTCTTTTCAGACCTCATCAGTTCACAGTGTTCCTGTTGTGGTTTCAAAGCTGTTTGTGAAAGCTGCTGCCATAAACAAGGAGTTTGGAGAATCCTCTGCCACTCTTTGTTGTTCGCTTCTGTGGTGAAAAGTGGCATTCAATTAATTCTTTTCCAGTGCTACTAATGATGCTTTAAATAAGCTCAGAAGCACTCTTAAAAGTAGAATACAACCCCCCCACACACATAACAAGGCTGAGACTCATCTAGATTTATACTGCACTACAGAAAAAAAAGGACCAAGAGGCGTACATTTTTGCAATATAAGATCACTCAGCCAGAGAACTCTGATAAGTGCTGAAAATGTGAAAAACAAATGGCAGGGTGTGCATTTCCCATTTGCTCAATACACACACATAAAAGAAACACTGTGTAGGCTTCACTGCAGCATACCAGTGCGTCCAAAACTCAAAGGTTAGTTACATAAATGATAAGGCGTGGGCTTAAATGCTTCATTCAGCTTGTTAATTACTTGCTTTGTGGCCTGAGCCAATGTTCTGAAACAGGTTCATCCAATACTGTGTTGCTTCCTCTGAATTTTCATTTCGTGTATTAAGCTGAAGTGCTGGGAACAATTTGTTGCAATACCTAAGAAGAGTCTGTTTTCTTTTCAAGCAAATTACAGAACAAACCTACTCAGACTAATCCACAGATGCTCTTTAAATGTCCTCACTATTTCAGAGAATTATGACATTTAATTCTTAGAGCATTGCCCTAAAATAGGGGAACTGCTGGCTGCATAAAGATATCTATATTATTGGCGTATGTTTTCAGGGTTCCTTCTTTGTGTTTTTAATCTACACATCCAATGGGGGAAATGAGTGGCAGTGTGTTAGAAAACTCTCAAAAGAAAATAGTTAATATGTGTCTGGCAGAAAACTAGCAGAATCTGTTTCAATAATAGATGGAAATATTTCAGTGGAAATTCAGTTAACTGGGATTCCCAGCTGATGAGATTCTTTAATGCCTTGGCCATGAACAAGCCTTCATTATTCAACAGTTGAAGACAGACAGACATTTATTTCTTTAGCTGTGCAGGCAGAATCCAGAAGGTTAGAATTCCTTATCTCTGTGGGAGTAAATTATATTGTATTTGGAGCAAACTGTAGTTTTGCCACATCAAAATTGTACCTGGGAACCTTGTCTAAGTTTTACTTCAAACAAGAGAATTTGTTTTAAGTCTAAAACTGCCTAACTTGCTTTGTTTTCATCAGTGTACAGTTGCAGACACCTTGATTTCTAGCTCAGACATGAGCTAAGAAGCCTATTGAGGCCCTGATCTTAACAGCTACAATGCAGTGGAAGCAAACAGAATGGAAACATTTCAGAAGTTTTTGACTGCCAGCATTTTAAAAGACTGTAATGAATATATTTCAAACCTCACCTTTCTATTTCTACAAGAAGGCTCCATCTTTTTCCTCTGTGATAAGGATGCCACTTAAAGATTTCTGAGTCACAAATGCAGATTAGCATTTGGATTTGAATCACAAGTCAAAAAATGGAGGTTGACTGAAACAGAAACATTCTGTGGACCAACTGCAAAATACAGATTGTGGCTGCAAATCTGGGCTGGAGCTATCTAGCAGCAGTGACTGCTGGGGGAAAGGTGATGAGATTATCACATTGTCACTCTACACATAACCCTCTTTCTCCATCATTTTCCAGATTATTCAGGAGTATTACTTCTGTGGTTGTTCATTCCCCTTGGTTCTGCATTTCATATTCTCTTCCCTAGTTGTACTGGCTTGCTTTCCTTTCCACATTTCGTTATTTCCTGCCCATGGGCCATATCATATCATCAATTTTTCATTGGAATGACTCCCTGCTGGAATCAGTATGGATTTCTGCTTAAAAATTGATACTGCAATATGGTCCCATGTTTCTATCCTTATGCACCTGTTCCTCTTGAGTTACAATCCATCCACATCTTAATGCTTCCATTTTTCACATTGCTCAGACCATCTGAGTATTCTTAATTGTATTTAAACTATCAAAGGAATACAGATTCTAAGTTAGAACATGTATAAAAATGCCTTTTCTGTTAGCAAGTGAGACTCGACCACACTATTCAGCTTATTTCAGTACACAGATCACTTTTGTCTTCAGGCTAAACATTGTTTCTTCAAATTGAAGATGAAAACTGCAATTAAATATAGGCCACAGATGTTCAGGATGCAGACGACAAAAATATAGGTTTCATAACTTGACAGTTATGCAACCAGTTGCTTTTCACATACTAAAACAAACATTTAAATTTTTGCTTTTATTTACCCTTAATCTAAACACAAATAAACCTATAAGGGGTCCTTAAAATGGTGACACCTAAAGAAAGATGTTTCTGATCTACTTTAATCACTGATAGCATTTTCCTCAGGATGTTCATTTCTAATTTAACCCCAGATCCCCAAATACCCATATATCCAGTTCTCCATTACATTAATGAGTCACCCAAACAACTTGGAGGACACCAGCCTTCATTTTGCCACAGATCTGTAAAAACAAGACTATTTAAAAATAAGGTCATTATATATAAATGTTATTTACCTTACCTACTGCATCTCATTTAAAGTGTCTACCCTGATAGGCAAAGTCCTCCCTGGGACTGGCTGCGTGACACCCTGCAGCAGTGGAACTCTCATCTGGTACAGCACAGTCACACAAGCAAGAGACAAAACTTTCATAGCAGCTGAATCTAGACTACAGACTTTAATCCCTTAGCAGATAAAAATGATCAAGGGACTAAGCACTTTCTGTACTTACATAAAAACCCTTTTCTTCAACTTAGCTTCCCTCTAGTAAATCACACATATTAAATTCACTCAAAAATAAAGAAGCAAACCAAACAAGTTGTTCTGTTTGCTGACTGTAAATGGAGATAGAATGCAAAAACCAGTCAATGTTTTTCCAACTATTTCTACTTTTAGCCTGTTTTTCTATGGAAGCCTCACTTAGAACATGATGCTGCCTGGTCATCATCTCTGATGAGCCAGGTGACTGATTTTTAAGCAATGTTTTTTGAGATTTCAACCTTTCCAATTGGAACCTGCCAGCCTGTCACCCAATGTGCAGGCAGCCAGCCCCAGAGGAGGTGGTGAGCTTCCTTCCAGGCAGCCCTGGACAGCTGCAATGTGGAGTGGACAGGGGAACAGATGTGGTGGGAAATACAGAAGAGAAGGAAGGCAGCTCTGTAAGAGAGCAAACAACTCCAGTGTCAGCATTCACAACATTAACTTCATAAATATTCAGGAGACACTTGAATACTTTGGCAGTATGGGCACAGTTCACAGAAGCAGAGAATCGTTGGAGTTGGAAGGGACCTCTAAAGATCAGCCCAGCCCAGCTCAGAGGAGGGTTGCCTAGAGCACATTACACAGGAATGCATCCAAACAGGTTTGGAATCTCCCCAGAGAAAGAGATTCCAGAACCCCTCTGGGCAGCCTCTTTCACGGCTTCATCACCCTCACAGTAAAGAAGTTTTCCTCCTATTTAGCTGGCACCTCCTGTGTTCTAGCTTGTGCCTGTTGCTGGGCACGACTGAAGAGAGTCTGTCTGGCTCCATCCTCCTTGCACCCAACTTTTAGATATTTATAGATATAGATAAGGTCTCCTATCTGTCTTCTTCAGGATAAACAGTCCCAGCTCTCTCAAACTTTCCTTGTAAGAGAGATGCTCCAGTCCCTCAATCATCTTCATTGCCCTATGCTGGATTCTCTCCATAAGTTCCCAGTTTCTCTTAAACTGGGGAGCCTGGAACTGGACACAGTATTCCAGATGTGGCCTCACCAGGTCAGAATAGAGGGGGAGGATGACCTCCCTTGATCTACTGGACACCATTCTTAATGGTACCAGGGTACCATGTGCCTTCCTGGTCACAAGGAGACATTGCTGTCCCATGCACTGGGAAATACATGAATGAGAAATACAAACTGAAATTCACAGGTATTTAGCCATTTTTTTTCTAACTAAAGTCTCAAAGCAATATCTTCATAATAAATCAGTAACAACCAAAAGCAAAACAGGAAGACAACAGGTTTACCCAGAGTCAATAAAAGCCAGCATTCCCAAAAGGAGTTGTTTTTCATGAGGAATTAAATAGGCCATGTAGACACCTCAATTTGTATTTTACATCACAGTGTGAATATGCAGAACTGGTGTGTTGTTATTTTTAAGCTAAAGGAGTTTAATCCAGATGCAACACAGAGCCTGACAATACCATTTTGCAGCCATCTTAGAAGCAGAATTGCACTTTGGAGAACACAGATAAGAAGAGCTAAGAGCCTATGGTTTCTTAGAACAAAATCCACAACAAAACATCCACAAGAGCTCTTGATCCTTTTGTAATGTCTGAGGAACTGGAAAACTACACAAACAAGGCATTCATTAAACTTGAATTACAGCTTCTAGTATAAAAACCTAATGTGTGTGTCCCCACAGCCTTGCAAAGGCAGAATCAGCTGTTCCCAACCCCTGAAGAAAATCTTCATTAATCTCTTCTAAGAATCAGACACAAGTCGGTTGGGTTTGTTAGGTTCAGCCAAGCTGCATGAGTCAGGTCACACAAGTCAAGAACAGAGTTTTTCTGGTAACTCAGCAGGAGAGAGACAGAGAGATGGTTGTTTTAAGCCCCCCTATAATAGCCAGTCAGAATCTGGCAGGGCAGTTCCTCTCCACAGCACAAAGCAAGCTTCTCACAGTTTCTAAATGAAGCACAAAGTCCTTAATGCAGTTACTAAATGAGAAGTGGCATCTCAGTGGGCTGCCTCAGTGGATTAATTTTAAATGCATAATTCAATATAGACCCACATAAACCTTTATGAATAGAAATAGAGGTTATATAAGCATGTTCTTACAGCATATACTGCAAATTTAAAGGCCAGTTTGACTATAAATCAACTCTATCTTTTATTAATATTTTCACCTTCCCATTGGTTCATTTCTCTACCAAATGTGCTAATCAGATTACTTTCCTCACTCAAACATTGAGATACCTAAAATAAAAACAGCATTTCATTGCCAGAGACCAACTTTTTCCCTCAATCCTTTAAGAAAAGTTTATGTCGGGCTTGTTTTGTGGAGGCAGGTTGCATCAGTGGTGGTTCAGCAAAGGCACTGAATGCTAAACCATCATTTCACACTGGTCACATCCACAAGCCCTGCAGGGAGCTGCACGTCTCCCAAAGCCTTGTCTCACAAGAGCAGAAAAGATGCTGGGCAAGGTTCTACAGAAAGCTGGTGCCTGCAGGCAGATTTGAAGTCCTTTTATCTCCCAGGAACCATCCTTGGGCAAGTTTATCAAGGTATCAGGGAAGACCAAAGTGGGACATCTCCCAAAACCAAGGCAAAAGCTCTGTGTCTATTCCCTGCCTTCCATGGAGTCAAAACACACTCCTCAGGGAAACTAGAATGGAAACCAGCTTCCTATTTCCAGCCCTTCCTAGCTAGCCAAAGCTGGTCTGACAGCTTCGGACACACGGGCACTTTGCTACTTCTGCTACAATAAATGGCCACAGGTTCACCAGTTTAGCTACCAGGTCTCTGCTTTTAGCATCAACTCAAAGACTTCAGAAAGCCAAAATAAATTAAGACCTACCTCAAAACTAGTTTTCAGGTGGTAGATGAACAGTTTTCCATAAATAACTTTCTTCCAAACCAGTAATGGCATACTTCACTGCACTGAAAAAAAAAAAAAAATAGGGAAAAAAAGATTAATTTGATGATCCCAGAAATATAGTCATCTTTTTAGTCAGGGATTAATCTTGCCTTCAAGCAAGGTAAATCCCTAGCCCACTGAATGCCAGTTTTGCAAAACTGATTAGCAGCTTCACCAGTTAAAAAATATGTCCAAAGCGTTACTACAATTTATTATTAAACATAATCAGATTAATTAAAGTCAGAATGTCAGGCTTGGGCTATTAGTAGAAATATTTATGATTACGTGTAGATAGTAGCAGCTATTCTGGTATTAGGCTGTATATTAACAGACGGAGTCCAAAATGAACTCATTTTATTAGAGCTAGAAAATTGCATGGGTTGAAAAACAAAAACAATCCTTTAAATAAATATCCCCATGCTTTTAAGTAGTTCAGATCCAGACCTGGACCAGAGCTGTGCATCTCAGTTGCACTTCCACAACACCCAGAGCCAAGACCTTGCTGAACACTGGAGAACTTTATATCTATCTTTCTATCTTGGGTCCACCATCAATGTCAAGATAAATGAAGCCCACACTGTGGGTGACCATGGAAATGTCTATGCTGTGTTTTGCAGGGAGATGGGAACTTGCTCTGGTTTCTCTCAAGAGTCAGGTGTTGGTTCTAAGTTAAAATCCATTACACCAAGGGTTCTGCATTACATCACTAATGCTGTACAACAGGTGACATGTGGCAGCACCCAGTCTGGTGCCAACTCACCCTCACAGCCTGGAGTTAACTGTGGTTGGCCTGTGAAATATACTCATACAATCAATTTAGTTGGAAAAGACCAAGGTCATCAAGTCCAACCATCAATCTAGCACTGCAAAGTCCACCACTAAACCTTGTCCCTAAATGCATAGGGTTGTTGTGGCCCAAGCACTTGGCCTTGTTGAACGTCAGACCACAGTTGTTGGCCCATCAATCCAGCCTGTCCAGATCCCCTGTAGATCCCTTCTGCCCTCAACATTCCTGCCTAACTTGGTGTTGTCTGCAAACTCACTGAAGGTGCTCTCAATTCCCTCATCAGATCATTGATAAAGACATTAAACAGAACTGGCCCCAGTACTGAGCCCTGGGAAACTGGGAGACTGGTTTTGTTTATTTTTTTCATCCAGCCAGTTTCTTTACCCAGTGAAGCATATGCCCATTCAAGCCATGAGCAGCCAGTTTCTCCAGGAGAATGCTCTGGGAAACTGTGTCAAAGGCTTTACTAAAGTCCAGGTAGAAACACTCAGAGCCTTTCCCTCATCCACTAAGTGGGTCACCCAGTCACAGATGAGATTAGCCAAGCAGGACCCGCCTTTCATAAACCCATGTTGACTGGGCCTGATGACCTGCTTGTCCTGCACGTGATGTGTAATGACACTCAGGATGATCTGCTCCATAACCTTTCCTGGCACTGAGGTCAGGCTGACAGGTCTACAGTTCTCTGCAACCTCCTTCTGGCCCTTCTTGTAGATGGGCATCATATTTGCTAACTTCCAGTCAACTAGAACCTCCCCAGTTAGTCAGAACTACTGGTAAACGATGGAAAGTGGCTTGGTGTGCACCTCTGCCAGCTCCCTCAGAACCCTTGGGTGGATCCCATCTGACCCCATAGGCTTGGGTATGTCTAAGTCAAGTAGCAGGTCACTGACAATTTCCTCTTGGATTATGGGAGTCCATCATCATCCATCTTTCAGCTCAGGAGGCTGGGTAACTGGAGAACAACTGGTCTTACCATTACAGACTGTGGGGGAACAACTGGTCTTACAATTAAAGCCTGGGGCAAAGAAGGCATTCAGTACCTCAGCCTTTTCCTCATCCTTGGTCACTCCAACAAAGGATGAAGATTCTCCCTTGTTCTCATTTTGTTCTTAATGTATTTATAGAAGCATTTTTATTGCCTTTTACAGAATCACAGAATGTTAGGGATTGGAAGGGAGCTAGAAGATCATCTAGTCCAACCCCCCTGCCAGAGCAGGGGCACCTAGACCAAGTC
>JAOEGS010018875.1:32329-76933 GCA_025447755.1 Corythornis vintsioides
GCTCCAACTGACTCCCATTGCCTCTTGTCCTGTCACTGGATGACACTGAGAAGAGTCTGGCTCCATCCTCCCTACATTCACCTTTAACATATTTATAGACTTTACATGACAGTAGACAGATTAAGTTCTAGTTGGGCTTTGGTCCTTCTCATTTTCTCCCTGCTCAGCTTCACTTTGTAGTCCTCCCAAGTTGCCTGTCCCTCATTCCAAAGATCATGAACTTTTTTTTTCCCTGGGTTCCAGCCAATGCTCTCTCTTTAGCCAGGTCAGTCTTCTTCCCCAACAGTTCATCTTATAGAACACCAGGATGGATTGTTCCTGTGACTTAAAAATTTCTCTCTTGAGGAATGTCCAGCCTCCCTAGACTCCTCTGCCCTTCAGGACTGCCTCCCAAGGGACTTGGTCAACCAGTCTCCTGAACAGATCAAAGTCCACCCTTCAGAATTTGAAGGTGGCAGTTCTGCTAACCTCTCTCCTTGCTTCTCTGACAACTGAAAACTATCATTTCTTGCTATGCCCAAGATGGCGTCCAAACATCACATCCCTGACAAGTCCTTCTCTGTTCACAAACAGGTCCAGCAGCTGACCCTCTCACCAGCTGTGTAGGGATCTTCCACACACTCCAGGCACCTCCTGGACTGTTTCCTCTCTGCTGTATTGTTTTTCCAGCAGACATCTGGTAAGCTGAAGTCCCTCACAAGAACAAATGGCAGTGATTGTGACACTTCACCCAGCTGCTTATAGAGTATTTAATCTGCTTCTTGATCCTGGCTGGGTGGTCTATAACAGACATCCATTGTGATATCTGCCTTGTTGGCCTTCCCCGTTTCTGAACTATAAACATTGAATTTTATCATTATCATCATTAACCTCTAGACAATCAAAACACTCTTTACAGGGCTACTCCACCACCTCTGTCCTGGCCTATCCCTCCTGAAGTGTTTACAGGCATCCATTGCAGCACTCCAGTCATGCAAGTCATTCCACCAGGTTTCCAGGATGGTATCAGTGTCATAGGTTTCCTACTGTACTGTGGCTTCCAGCTCCTCCTGTTTCTTGCCCGTGCTGCCTGCCTTGGTATAAATGTACTTCAGCTGGGTTATTGATCCCATTACCTTTTTGCAGGGAGAAGACCTAATTAAATTTCCAACCTTCTGAAAGTTCAGTGGAAGAAACAGCAGTGACACTGAGGAACTCAAAGAAGCCAATACAATGGTATTTTTAGTAAGAAACAGTTACCAATTACAAGACAGGTTCTGAAAGGGCTACCTAGGAAACATATTTATTCAACCATTTTTTCACTGAAGGCTATTGGACAGTCTGAACTTGGGGCAATTTCCCCCAACTTTGGCATAGTTCTGGAATAGTTAGGAAGAGACTTGACCCCAAGTTACTTACTGAGATTTATTTTTGAGCAATGCAGAAACAAGAAGGCCCAATTATAATCTTATTTAGACCAAACTAATTCCACTGGCTTTAGCAGATTTGTTCCTGACTGACAGAGCTGTTCCTGAGATCTGAAAGAAAGCCCAAAGCACCACTTAGCACTGAAATCCTTCTTGTTATTTTACATTTCTTTGGAAAATTGCATAAAGTCTGTTGTTGCTTAAGTCACTCCCTGAAAGAAAAAATCTTTGCTGCAGTGCTGTGGTTACAGACCCATACTGTTAAAAAAACAAATGCAAAAGACTACCAAAAGTATCAGTTCTGGCTGGAAATTTGTTGGGTTTACCTACTCAATCAACACAAAAGTGTGTGTGCACACTTCTAAAATTCCCATTATTAAACAAGAGTGAGAAGACTGCTAAGCTGCCTGTCCAAGGCAAAGAAATCAGATCTTCCAGCAGCTCTGGCTCTGGACACTGCCTACGTTGCTGGCTCGACTTCTTTCACATAGCAAAAGCTACAAGAAATTCATTTTGAAGACCAGGTTATTATGCAATGCCCTTGGTTACATCAGCATAGCAAGGGAAACACGAGGGGAGAGTAAATAAATGGCAAGGCTCTGTGCCTGGAGACAGAAGCTGCCCGCAGAGTGTCTGTGGGAAGCCAAGCCACTGATCTCAGCTGGGGACAGCAGAGTGGCACCCGCTCCACACAGGCACTGCCACCCTCCCACAGCAGCAGAGCTCGAGGCTGGCTCAGACCAGGACACTCTGGTAGCCACAGTCAACCCAACCCTGCCTCACTCCACTGCACCCCAGGCTCTGTTCAGCACTGCTGGCCAGGGCAGAGAAGGTGAGGCAGACAGGGGAAGTCTCCATAGTGGGGCCCAGGCATCCTGCTGCTCCATCCTGACACCCTCTGCAATGCCATTAGCTTTCCAGGGACACAGACTTTCTAATGGAAAAACATGCTCTAAAAATCAATTAGTCAAGGTGTTATGTCTGTCATCCCACTTTTGAGACACCACCTTCAAAGGAGAAATCCGTAAGGATGGAATAAGATAAAACCAGCATTAACAACTTACATTCCTACACAATTCCAGTCAATTCCAGTGACTTTCATGAAGCTGCAATGAGATTGTCACTACATGTAAACGGAATGTCTTGGGCCAAATCAGTGGCATTCTGCCATAAGGTCACTTGTTCTGTAGGAAACCCACTGAACCAGTTAATTAAATGGACTAGGAGAGACAGCAGGGATCAGACCTGGACAATGACTGGCAGCAGCTCACTCGTCACAGTCTCTGAACTGAGCTGCACAAACATCTCTGTTGCTGTATCACAGCAGGGAGCTTCTGTCTGAAAATAAAGCAAAATGTACTGCAGAGCAGGGTGCCTGTTGGCACTGGTGCAAGTATGCTGCGTGGAGCAGTGACTCTTCATTTGGATCTAAAAGACTCACAGAAGTAACTTATCAGTCTTGGCTTTGGGGAAGATGCATTTGCCTGGAACCTCTGACTGACGTCATCAGATCCTTCAGATGGCACCACCTGGGGGTGGATTACCTAGGAAGAAGTGGAGACCTTCACACCCAGCAAGTCTAAGCCAAACACATCTCCTGGAGGCGTTAGACTGATCACAGCCCCAGAACCACACTGACCTAGTTACCAGGCTTGGATTCCCAGGAGCGAGAGGCAACACCCAATTTCTCCCCTACCCAAGGGTGGCTGAACTCCAGACTGCAATGTTCTGCTTTGTCACAGCAGCCCATGCCATCTCAACCCCCAAGTTATAATGCTTGAATTGGCATTACATGATTGAATAGCAAAAAAATACCACACTGTTCTGAGAGGGTTTGTTCCATTTTGCTTAAACATCTCTTAAAAGGGACAAATCCAATTTCCCCTGTGGCCAGTCAAGAACAACAATAGACCTGCAGTCTCCCTTCCAACAGGCCACACAAGTTCAGGCCAAGGCCCAGCCTGCACTCACCCATGTCAGAATACTTTGCAGAATTCAGGTTTTAGTAGCAAGTCACACTCTGAAACTATTAAGTAACTAGCAAGTAAAAAGTGATTTTGATTCCTCAAGCATTTTACATGCAATTTTACATATTCCCAGCTATTCTACCACATTCTGTAGTACTTCTCACAGCCAAAGCTCTTGTTTTATAAACAATGTAAAGAGACAGTTATTTTTATAAAGGATCATAACACCAAGAATGCCTATGTAGTAAACTGTCCTGTCAAAAAGGAGAAAAAAACCCATAAAATGAGGCTCTGTTCCAATTTCCTTTCATGCAAGTGCAGCTCAGGTCACTCACCTTTGGGCAGTAGTGCCTTTCCCAAAGAAATGCTCTACTAAACCAGATCTATATTCCTTCTTTTTGCAATAAATATGAATCATGTATCGAAACTGAGTGATTTCTTCTTGTGTTGAAAACACATCTCTACTTTAACACAGAGAGATCCAAATCTGTACCTCTGGCCGTGACAGAAAAAGTCAGTGGATTTACTCTCATATGAATAAAACATTCTACAGCTCATGAAGTCCACTGGAGTTATTTTGTTCCACGTGCCCAACTGGTAAAATGCTGCAGCTCTGAGGGCCCATCAGCCTCCATTGCTGAGCAGTGACTGTCACTTCACTCCACCTGCCCAGATCACCAGTGACGTGGGGTTTGAGCACAGTGGGAGTGATGCACTTGCTCAGAGCCAGCAGCAGCTTCTCCTGCTTTGTGAGCTCTCAACAGTGCTGCTGACATCATTAGGGAAGGCTGCTGCATGTAATTGAAACTCTATGGAAACACAGCACAGCCCCAGGACTTCAATCCTTTCCCATACTCTGCTGCAGTTGCTGCACTGAACTCCTTGTGCAACTTTTTCCAGGTTACCTCAATGCCACGGGAATATATTCCTGCACAATGGGGAAAGTTTCTTATTTTGAAGCAACCTCACCTGTTTGTGCTGGGAAACCACCTGCAAATCAAAAGTCATCTGGAGCTAGAATGGTACAATAGGGAAAAAGCAGTGAAGCTTAACAAAGCAGTTAAGGGTGACCTTTGAATGTGGCACTGTTGCCAGTATTGATAGATATGTGATTTGGGATTTGTCAGCTTTGTCATCAGAGTTCTGTAAAACGTGGCTGACTAAACCCAGGTTAAGTTAAAAGTGGGCTTGATCCCATTAATGAAAAGTAAGAATCCTTAGAAAGAGAAGCTGGGGTGTATTTTTTAAAAGAACTATTCTGAAGCAGGTAGAAGAAAGGCTGGAACAAGAGTTTCAGGTACCAAACAACCTTTTCCATTTAGGTTATTTGTGTCAAGCAGTATCTTATTGCTGTCTTTTCATTTCTACATCATACAGAATAATATCAATTAAATACTCTCCCCCTCAGCCATTTTTGTACCTGTTTCTTGTTTAGTGACTAACTTGGTTTATAGATCAGTATAAGAACAGACAGTTAATAATCCTGTTTAGATAATCTGCCTCTAGATTTTTCTTCTTTTAACTGCCTCTAAAAAACAAACAGCTATTACAATAGCTTATTTTTAGATCTCTCTTAGCACAATAAGAGTAATAATAGCATCTCACATTTTCCATAGTCAATGATCTGCCTCTTCAAGTCAAGGGAAGCTGCACACTGGTGAGAAGCTGCATTTTGAACAGAGCTGATACAGCAGTTTTGTTAGAAGGCTGCAAGGCTGAGGACTCGACCAGCAGGTCACAACATGCTTTGATTTCCAGTGCAGTCAAGGAGCTCACCTGCTCAGTGTGGTTCAGAATAAGGAACAATGTCTGGTACAAAGCATCACCTCTCCTGGACCAAAGTGGAAATGTATGGACAGCATCAAATGAAAGAAAAAAAGAAAAGCTGTGGATGGTATTTCCATTGACTTACAAGAAGTTCTGCTTTCTCATGGGCAGAGAAGAGATGCATGAAGAGCTTTGCTACTTAAAGGCCCCTCTCAATACCCTTCCTTGGGCTTAGACTCATCCCACTATGGGAGAGTACTTTGAATTACAGCTTCTCATTCCAAGCTTCTGGTTTCTCAACTTGAGCTGTCATTCTTCCCTAGTCATTCACCTTCATGCAGCCAGCTGGAAATACATGAGTGTCCTGGTCTGACTTAGACCAGAACTAATTCTGTTCAGTGATTTTCTTTTCAGCTCACTCTCTTCTAATTAACTGCACTGTCTGAAGTTAATGGCAGATTTCTGCAGTCTGCTTCTACAAGTGCTAGTGCTTGATGTTTACAGTCACTACCAAGGACTGGTGGGCAGACCAAGGTCACTGCTAATCCTTCTGTACCACGTTGGGGGTAAGAAAGTAAAACGTGACACTTTTGGGAGCAGTGGCCACAACAGGTGACCCCAAACTGAGCAACAAGAGATTCCATCCCATACACATCATATTCAGTGTACAGCTGAGGGATCACAAGGGTGGAGACTCTTCAGTGGCTGGTGTCCAGGAGGACTCAGCTCGTTCTGCCTTTGATCCCAATCTGTGTGTCCCTTAATCTAGTTCCAGAATCCAGCTCCTAAATCCAGTTCCCATCTGTTGCTGAGTCCAGTCTGGGACATCCCCAGTGGCAGCTCCACAGCATCAGTGGGGACAGTGATGTAACTGCCAATAGGAGGGTTGGGTTTCATATTGGGTTTGTACGTATATGTATCTATTTAATTTCATAATTCTTATTTTTGTTAAGGCTGGTTTAGTTTTCTCTTCTAACCCTAAGTCTCTTTCCCTTATTCCCTTTCTCTTCCCCAGGAAGGGAGAGGGGTTAACAGAGAGCATCTGTTACAGGTCTAGTGGATGCCCTTGACCCTAAACCTTGACACTGAGCAATTTTTGTTCTGGGCAGATGTATTGGTTTGTGTTCCACGTTCAGAACTTGCAGTTTATTTCACCTGCCTACTTTCATAAAGACATTAAAAAACATTTTCAATGAAAAACAGAATTTTCTGTCAACCTCTGTACCAAGAACTAACCCAGAATGTTACAACAGCCTGTAACAAATACTGACAACATAGAAGAGACAGGATGCAACCACACCATGCAAGAAATCAAGGTCAGAATCCTATGCTTGAATTCCACAAATATTAGAGGTTCCACACCATCCTTACTAAGATTTTAAAGAGATGTTTGCTTTATTTATTAGGCTGCTAATCAATCTCTCATTACTAGGGTCCTTCAGATGTACCACCTTCCAGCAGCAGTTCTATGGGACAAGTATCTTCACAGGCTAACACCTTTCTTTCTCAGAAGTACTTAACAGAGCAGGTAACTTAGGAATTACACCTTTTCTAAGCTGAGAACTTCCACTGAAATACTTCCAAAACAAACTGTCTTCCATATTTTAGACTACAGCATTTAAAAAGACATAATTTGATACTAGTTAGGGGGACCCTCTCTAACTGAACCTTCTAACATGAGAAATGCTAGTGTTTAGTCTTTTCAACATGGTCAGTTTTTCCTCACAGTTCTAAGACTTTCCTTCTAAGTATTCCAATTGAAATGACTCCTTGGTTATATGTGAACTTTAGAATTTACTCTTTGGATCTATTTAAGGAGATGTGTACCCAAGATTCTCACAATAAAAGTGTTGTCAGAATTGTGCCAGAGCAGAGGTGTGTAGCTTTGGAAATCTTGTTTTCCCCCTCACTTAAACTGACTCATTCCCTCTTGTCTGCAAACCCACTGAATTACAAGTAGATTCTCAGCTGGATGGTAACACAACAGACTCTTTTAGCCCAAGCCTTTACAGCTCACTGTCAGAGCAAAAGGAATCTCCATAATCTACAGGTAGCTGCTGTTTTTCTCTCTCTTCTCTGCTGTAGAATGCTCAGCTGCTACGACCAGGCTCTAGCCAGGCAGCAGCTGTTGTAGCAGCAGTACAAGTGCCAAACTTCAGGGCTCTTTCTGGACACATCCATGTACCTGCCCACAGTGCCCCACTGCAGGACAGGATTCACCACCTTACCCACCTTTCCCCATCAGCACCAATTCTCAGGTGCTTCTTGTAACCAAGAGCTGAAGGGTTTTTTCCATATTTTATAGCTCCAAAACCTCCATCAAATGATATAGAAATACATCTCTCTTTCAAACCTTTCTGAATTAATGGAATAATGCATCATTCTCTGCACTGATGAGAGCCAGTGTAACAGGGCAGGGATCAATCCATACTGGAACCCCGAGGACCCTCCTGTGCTGCTCGGGGATGGCAGCAGCACCCTCTGCTGTCACACAGTCTGTTTCACAGTCAGCTGAACCCCAGCTGCTGGACTGTCACTGGAGTTTCAGGGACAGCTTTTTATATCCTCGACTGAAGATCCCAAGCTGTAACACATCACAGTGACATTCTGCACTGAACTCTGCACTTCAAGACAGCTTATTTCCAAAGACTGTGTCTAATCACCCAAAATGAGCTTATTGGTTTAGTTATTTGCAGTGATTGAACACCTAAAAACAACACTAGGATGACAGGAAATCAAAGCCATGCTAATGGAGCTACCAACTTGTAGAAATGCATTAATAAATCACTGACACTTCAATGTGGATTTTAAAACTCTAAACTCTTGTGATGACATGGTTGGACTCAACGAACCCAAGGGTCTTTTCCAACCTGAATGACTCTACCATTCTATGTCATGAGACTCAGTTTTGTTTTGTTTTTTTCTCTACATGCTTTTTGTTCCTCAGTTGCAGAGAGGAACTTGAAAACATTAATTTCAGAAATCAGGAATGCAAGTAAATTTCAAACAAAACATCACATGACCCTCATGTGGTTTACTTCTTTTTTTAAAGCAACCTCCAGATGCCTTAGAGCAGCTGGCCAGCAATACCAAAACACAGTCAAACCAGTATTCACAAGGCTTTCTGCAACCACAAGCACTGGCCTTGAGGCCAGCTCTACCAAAGAAGCCATAAATCCACAACAAAAGAAGAGCCATCATCTCCCTGGTGAGGTTTTAAATTTTTAAATAGCTAGATTTAGAAGAGTTCATTAGTCTGCCCAGCTGTATTGATCAGTCCTAGGCCACACAAAATCATCTCAAACCAAGTTCTATGCAGCATATTCATGTATAGAGTCTATATTGACCAAAGACCTCTTTTTATTTTTTTCCTTGATGAATGAGGGCACATCCATCACTCCTCTTCTCCCAGGAGTCACACCATCATCACAGGCAACAGCATCTAATCATAAACCAAACATGGGAATGGAATACAAAAAGGGGTTCCTTCAAGACAAGGATTACAAACACATATATACATCCCAAACATAAAAGACAGAAATGCTATTAAGATCAAAAGCAAACACAGGGAAAGAGAGGTTATAGTATCATTTGCAGTACTTTGGGTGAAGGCTCACAATCCACACTAATAAAAAGAGAAAAGAGTCTGCTGAATATAGAAATGCACATATTTTACAGAGGGTCAGTAAGCTTGTGGTGGGATGGCAGCTGTACAAAACTTCAGGAGTCAAAGCTGAGCGTGTTCATTTACATTAGACTCAAAAGTGTCAGAGAAATACAAGTGTTTCCATTCTTGGTAAGAGAAGATATGCTTCCTAAAAAAGAGAAAAACAAGTAGCAAAACAGGCATGGATTACCAAGCCAAGATGAAACACTCTTTCCAGAGTTAGTACAAAATAAACAGTATCTATAGCTTCAGTAAGCCTACTTGGGTGAGTAAGTTTTCACCTACTAAAAAAAAAAAGAAAGAATAAAAATCACAGTCTAGCTCCCAATTAATACTGTTTTCAAATTACAAGAGCTACATATTAAATTCAGGCCAAGACTGGAAGATTAAAGTCTTGCTCGAGCTGATCTGAAACCAGTTAATCCTATCAATAGATAATATTTTCCAGAAAAATATCTACCAACTTGCCAGCTAAAAACTGTCCATCAGCCAAGTCAGCCTTCAAATTTTGCACTGACTGTAAACAAAAATCACAGAAATGTGCAGTGCTGCAAAAACTGAAAAGGACCAGTAAGTGCCACTGCCACTTAAGCCACTAACATCATTTTACAAAACTCCTTTTTCAAAGGTCTGCTGCCTTCAAAGTCAGTAGCAACATTTCTGTCAACTTAAGTGTCTGCAAGGCCAGGCCCTGAGAGAAGAATCCTTTCCCAGCTGCACATTCTTAGACTGATGTTGAGTTACTGGTTAAAGACCAACGAGGCAAGGAGGAAAGCAGATGCTTCTTTTATCACTAACATTAAATACAACTGACTAAATACACATCCACATGAACATGGAGAGTAGAGTAGCATTTGTGAAAACAAGATGCCACCTTTTTAGGTAGCAAATAGTTCCCATCCCCAACACACTCTTTTAGGAGAGGTGATTGGCTGAGGAATCTCACAAAAAATAAATCACAATTTGCCATAATTAAAGAAATTGCTTTTTTCTTTTTTTTTTTTTTTTTTTCATAGAATGCCCAAGTTACTCAAGATTTCCAAAGGTGTAACCAAAAGCAGAGTTTATGCTGGAGTGTGGTGGTTTTCCAGTGCATGGGATGGAGCAGGTGTGTGGCTCTGGGCTATTCCAGCAGGGACCAGTGAGCAAAGCAGACTCACACCTTTGTGACTTCAAACCACCCAGAAGCCAGAACTACTCCAGCTCCCAGTGCTATTTAGATCTTAGAGCTATCACAAAATAGACCCACTGACAACCAGAAGCAAAGTCAGAGTGCCCATCCCAGAGCATTAGAGAAAGAAGTGTGATGACAGCAATGCCCATGAGTTGGGATGTGCCAGTGCCCAGCACTGTCTCTGTTTTGTAGCACACAGTCACTTCTCAGCCAAAGCCACACAGCACAAAACATTGTGCAGTCTGCAGAGAGTTTAAAAACATATTTTGCAAGGGAAATGTTTCAAAAGCCTGAAGTATGTCTTCTCAGAACATCACTGGCAGAATGGAATAAACTGATGAAGTTTTGCTGGTGTCAGGCAGCAGCAAACACTCAGCTTCCCAACACTCCAAATCAAGCCTGCAGTGGAATCTCCTCATCGTGCATTTGCACACAACAGTCTGACCAAAAGTTTTAAGGCTCTCATTTCTCAAAAAACAAGGTCACATTAAAGAAGGGATTAAATGGAGTTAGCTCAGCTATTGGCAATGCAAAGAAGGATGCTCATGTCATTTGCTGTTGTACAATCTGGGGCATTTCACTCCATGCTTTGGCTTTCTTCTTGGCCAGGGACAGCCACGGTGGTTCAGCAGGGCTGCATGGTGGCATTGGCAGGGTGGAGGAGTGTCTTGCTTCCTTTTCAACAGCAGGAATCACAGATGCTTCCTGAGGAACAGGTCCAACTTTACCTGCCAACAACAAGATATCCATCACTCATCAGAAGGCTGGAGTAAAAAACTCAGTTTCTGCCAATTGTGTTTCCTTCTCTCTGAAGCAATTGTTTTACAGCCCAGAATGTTTGTGACTCAAAAGCAAGTCAGAGGAACTGTTAAACTGGGTACTGCCTACACTGTCTGGTCCAGCTACAACAATGGCAAGGACTAGCCCCTGCAATGGAAAAATTGATACTATGCTGTTGGTGAATAATCTGTCCATAAAAGAATCTTCTTCTCAAGTGTCTAAGCCCTGATAAATGAAAGAGTTCTTCAAAATTCTTCAAGTGTGTGGAGACTATAGCCCCAGGTATTGTTATAATAATATTCTTGGCTAACTTGTTTCTTAATCTTTTGAAACTCTTAATTTCCATGACAGTGCACAGCAAGAGTTCCACAGGCTTGTTCTGCTGTCTGAGTGCAAGAAAGTCTAGGAATTAAGACTCCTGAGGAAATTGGAAACAAAATACCTGCATGGCAAGGATCACCCCAGGCTTGCTGTGGGGTTAAAAGTAACTGGCATGTTTTTCAACACTCAAAAGTCTTAAAGATCTTTTTTCAGTCCTCATTGCTGGCATAAATATTGTTTCAGCAATATTATTACATACTAGGTGGGGATCAAACCACTGCCTTATGTTCTTGGACTTGTCATGCCAGAAGGTGGGATTCTGGTGGGGTTAGGTGTTCCTCTTCATGCAACCTACACAAGCCTGTCACCCTCATAAAGGGTGAAAGAATACAGGTAACACCACGTGTACAGCTTTGAGTTACTATTTACAAAAGGCCTCCTCCTTTTATCTTGTTTGAAAATTTTCCAGATTCCTGTCTTCAGACAGACAGCCTGGAATGAGGCTTCACAGAATGCAGCTCTGAACAGATGCAGCTCTCCTTTCTCGAGACATGCTTCATAAGTCTTTCAAATCATGCTCTCTCCCTCCATTTCAATGCAGGCAGTGCTTCATTTCTGTGTGCAAGTCAAACTGGGAAAATACAAACTTGTTCTCATGCTTGATTAGCCTGTGTGTGGCACGTGGCAGGCATGATGAGGCTGCTGTGCTCCAGCACTGAGAACAGAGGCCACATGGGGCAATGTTAAGTACAAGAAGCTTGATCTTCCTTGCACTGAAATCAATGGGAAGTGTCCATCATCTCCATTTACTCTCCTGAGCAAAGCCAAAGAAATTCCCACTCAGGAGGTCTCTGGTCTTTTTCTGGCTCCTTGGTAGCTCTTGCAGGAGGCAAGCTACACTTAGGAGTACTTAGGAGCCACTAAAAGCAGGCTGCAGCTCTGCACACACAGCAAATTCTTCAGAAGCATCTAAGATGATGTAGGAATTTAAGTGTTACTGAAATTTTTATTTTGGAAATTAATTTCACATTTTGGGAGACTTCTTCACAATGGGCAAAAGCAACTCTAAAGGCCTCTGTGTGCTCTGGACAGCAAAAGGTGAAACACAAACCAAAGTGGTGGTTCATGCCATAGTTTGAGGGAAGACTGGCTTTGGGACAAACCTCACCATGCTTAGGGTTAAGTGGGAGAGAGAAGAGACAGGCTAAGTAATTTCCCCTGTACAGAACAGTCACACTTGCTAAAGTAAGCAATTGATTTATTGGAATTCTCTTCCAAACTCAGCTGATCTCAAGCTGTCCTGGCTCTTGCTGTTGTCTGCAGGATGGATGCATTGTGCAGAAAACCTCAAGCATCCACCAAGGAAACTGCTAACAATTACCATACACCAAAAAAACAGAATCCAAGTTAATGACTCTTCTGGATATTAAATCCACATCCTTTCTACCACCAGCACTTTCAACTAGACAAATTCCTGGCTGTGCTAATGGGAACCAAACCAGAGAAGAGTTTGGGATCCCAAATTTCCTACTTGTGTGCTGAACATTTCCTTAACAACAGGACATGGTTTTCTGAGCAGTAGAGTATCAGTTGTTTTCCTTAAACATCAGCACTGGTCAGAGCTTTGTGATATTCAAGGAGTGGAAGTCTAGAATGCTATCCTTGGAGGGGACAGCTATCCCTGCTATCCCTGGAGGAGAGGAAACAGCCACTGGATGGTAGGAAACTAGGCCAATTCTTGGGAAGAGGTGGTGCAGAAAGATGTAATTCTGCTGCAAGGACCAGAAGCAGTGTGAGTTCTAGTAAACAAGTAGCAGTGTACTTTGGGGAGTTCTGAATTTTGACTGAGGGCTGCTGGGCTGACGAGGTTTGGATGATTCAACACACTGCAATCCAGTCTGCTTGTGCCAGCCTTTCAAAAGAAGACCTTCTAATCTGAGCAAATATCTTGGCCTGTTTGCATTTCATCTCTCACTCTCCCACTAAAACCATAAGACAAAACTGGCCTGTAACAGAATCCTTTTAAAAAAACTTTAAAACATAAAATTGTATTTTAATCACACAGACAGTTAGGCTGGCAGCTGACATCAGAGCCTCTGTGTTGGAACTCATCCTCAGCTGGTCAGCTACCTCCAGTAAGGGAGAGAGCTTCTTTTGTAGGATCTCTAGATTCAATAATAGAGACCAGCTCAATAAACAGCTATTGCAGAGTGTAGACACAGAGGTACCCCCTAATATCTCTAGGGTGATGATTCTGGATGCTGGTGGATTATAAGGGCAAGTGGCTGGGTGCACGAGCTCTCTCCAGGCAGCATCTCTTATTGATATTGTCAGCAACAGGAACCTGGAACAGAAAGCCACTGCTCTGACACAGTGGAGCATTTCTTATCATCTTAGGCAGTATCTGAAATCAATAGCTTTCAGCTCACACTATGTGCTTTTACAGCTGAAGGACTGGCTTATCTCTCTCTAGCTGGAGCGTGTCTCTGAGCTTTGGCAGCACTCTGAGTGAGCAGGGAGGGAGAAGCTGCAGCCCAGCAGTAGCCTTGGAGAGGAATGTGAGTCACGATGTCTGAGTCACACTCTTCCCCTGCATCCTTCTTCCAGAGAATCACAGCTAATGGGGCAGGAGAGGAGCCATCCAGCCTCTGTGTTCACCACAGGGTGGAACTGACTCTACCCACATTACTCTTGCTACAGGTTTACCTGTGAAACACATCTAGCAGTAGAAACTGCACACACTCTGAAAGCAACCTGTGCTATTCCACACTTCAGCACTGGTAGAAAGTATTCCCAAAGCTAAGCTTCTCTTGGTGCTTTTTAAAAATTTTTCTTAATTTGGACACTATTGCAGCACTGGAACAGGCTGCCCATGGAGGTGGCTGAGTCACCATCCCTAGATGTGTTTAAAAGGCATATAGATGTGGTGCTTGGGGATATGGCTTAGTGGTGGGCTTGGCAGAGTAGGGTTCATGGTTGGACTCCATGACCTTAAAGGTCTTTTCCAATCTAGGTGATTCTTATGCTGATACAGGGCATAAAGATTGGTCTTGTCCTCTGCAGCAAATTTTTTTTTTTTTTCTCTAGACTAAACAACTCCACTCCCATCAGTATTTCCTGCCTGACTGGAGGTTTAGAAGACCTGACTTTTTTTGCTGCTCTCTTCTGGACACTCTCCAACTTCAGCTGCTTTTCTTTAGTACTGACCTTTGCCAATAATAAATCACCATACTGTTTATATGTCATTCCCCAAACTGGCAGGGGAGATAAAAGTTCCTCCCTTGCATTCTCTGCTGAGTGAGCAAGCCAATACACTGACTTGCATGCAAACTATAATCTGTACTGGCCTTAGATCAAGTGTGCTGATTACCAGAAAGGTAGCTACTTCCCCCCATTACCTGCCACTCACACCACTTACTGTGTGAGTGTAAACTAACCACTATGTAAAGATAATACCTGCTGCAGTAGACACACTGGTCTTCATTTGTGTTTTCTTGTCCTGAGAGCTCAAGCTGGAAGGCATATTCTTCTTCAGTATGTTCTCAGTAGCACAGATCCCTTGCTACAAAAGGAAAAGAGAAGAAAATGCAACTAAGAAACCTTCTAGCCAGGGGCACTCAGAAAGCTTGTCCTGGCAACATCTCTAAACCCGACTGTGGAAATGCAGCAAAAGCCAGGAAAGGATGGTTGGGGACATCCTGTGGATGGGAGGGAGAAGGCAAGAAGGAAGACAGCTGCTAAAAATACAGGGTTACTTCACATGCAGGCAAGTTACCTTCTCTCTCTTACAGATGGGGAATAGAAGAACTTGCCCAAGCTGTACAAGACACTTGTGCAAGAGTCAGTGGAAAAACCAACCTGTCAGTACATAGTCTGTGAACATGGTCTGTGGGTTATGAACACATGAGGAAACCAACTCAAAGCAGCTTCTAAGCTACAGGCAAGTTCTGGAAAGGTTTGGGTTTAAGCAGTGCAGAGGAACACACAGGAGGATCCATCTCTGAAACTGATCCCCGTGGCAGTGTAGTCACACATCTGTTTGCTCACTTGCATCACTTGTCTGTCTCAATACATTTTAGAGACCAGCCTTGAAAATCTCTGAGGAGTGTTGACAACGAGCCTCCCATGAAGGTGACACTGACCAGTCTGCAAACTTTCCCAGGCAAGCTGGTGCAGGATTCCCACCCATGCAACACTACCTGGTACTCTACCTCTTCTCGACCCACGCTGCTTAAAGCTTTGTCTTCAGCTCTATGTTCTTTGGCAAGATGGTGGTCCTGGAAACCCTTTCGTTTTAGTTTTGCCATGGACACCCAAGCTGGTTCAGAGGAATCCATTTCCAAATGTGGAGAGGGGAGTTTTTCTACAAAAGAAGCATTTTTGAAGTAAAGAAGGGATTTAGGTCAAGTCACTCTAAAGCTACTCTACCCTGCTTTAAATCCTTCAGCATCTGTAATACCCTTTGAACGCTGCAGAGATAAAATTACCTTCCCTGATGGTTTTGTCCTTGGCAATAACTGTTTTTCTGTTTATTCTGGAGTTTTTGACCTGACTCTGCTTCCGTTTAAGTCAGTGGCAGAACTCCCACTGAGATCATTGTGAACCGGATTTTGCCTTTGAAACAACATCCTCACACAGCAGATTAAATGAGTAGGATAACCATTATTTTTTTCATGTGGGCAGTAAAATACAGGCTGCCTTTTCACTTTTTAAATATTTTAAATGAAAAAGTAAAAAAAAAAAACATATATCACACCTAATGCAACTCCCAGTTAAGGTTTGAGCTGCTGCAGTTTGGAAAAATAACTACAAAACTTTAGCAAGCTTTAAAAAGCTGTGTTAGAACTCCAACTATATGCACAAAAATCATACCACAAATGTTTCAGAGGCCCTTAAGCTATTACTCTGTTGTTATTCTTGCTGGAACACACCCCTCATTAAGATAAGACAAGAATTCTCTTGACTGGCCAAATCATTAAGCCAATTGAATTTTGGTGCTGATGAACTCGAGGCTGGATTTGGTCCTGGTCAAAAGGATTTTTATCTTTTGTTTGCTACTCTACCAAGGTTCTCACACAACCACTGTTTTCTATAATGTCTGGATAAAAATCCAGCATAAATACCTGGAGGTTTATGACCATTTTGTTTCTTTGCCACTTCTTCTGATCTTGTCCTGGAGGGATTTTTGTCTTCTAGGAGATCTGTTTTTTTAACAAGTGATTTTGTGTTGACAGGAATGCTCAGAAGTGGCTTCCTGATGTCCACTGCTTTCTGATCCTCCTTGACTGAAGCAGAAGCAGCAGTGGGAACAACTGAGGGGATCAGCTTTGGAGACTCAGCACGACTTTCACTCTGGTATTTTAGTAAAGAAGATGTTCTCCTTAGTCTGACCCCAAAAGGGTTTTCAACATTTTGTGCTTCATGGTTAGCCCAGTCCACAGAAGAATTCAAATGCCAGTCACTGCCCTTACAGTCTCGATTACATCTCTCTGAGTTGTTTTTTTCTGATTCCTGGATTACTCTATCAGAACGTGTGTGCTCTTTTGGCATTGCTTCAAACAACTCTGGTCTTACAGGGGACGTTGGGGAACTTCTGTTATAGGTCTCTTCCTTTGAATTTGAACCCCCTGAGAGAGATCTTTGCCAGGCTGGTGCAATGGTGAATCTGACTGGCTTGGCAGAAGCAGTCTTCAGGGGACTTTTCACATTTTCCTCTGAAGATCGATTGTCATCCACAGTTTTTCCATGAGAAGCTGTACTGCTTATCTGGTGCTCCTTACTGTCATCAAAAGAACAGATGTTACTCTTCAAGCCAGCCAAGCTTGAAGAGGCAAGACACCCAATGGAAAGCTTTTCACAACTGTATGATGTGTTGGCCTGTTGACTGCCTTGGTTACCCTTCAAAACAGAAGCAGTTTCTGCTTTAAAACACACTTCCAGCTTACTGGGAGGCAGCATGCAACCTACTTCCAAAACAGATGCAGCAGTGTCTTTTTCTGCATTGCCTTTGGATGACTGAAATTCCAATACTTCACAAGTCTCTTTCTCATTTCTTAGTCTTGAAATGTTTTCAGGCTTCAGAACAGCCACTGTCTCGATATCAGAAGACTCTGAATTGGCTGCCACAACCTGTGAAGTGCTCGGTGCAGCATCTGAGTCAGTGTGGTTGGAATGATTCTCAACAGTTCTCAAACAGGCCTCCACTTTGCCAGTAAACAGCACATCCTCCTTGTCCTGGTCTTTGATGTCTGACTCCACAGAATCTCCAGAGGACTTTTGTGCAACATCTGCCAACATCTCTCTGCTCTCTGTTTTCACACAACTGCTGAACAAGTCAGCTGCTAGTGTGTCTGGAAACACAGCAGCCTCTCCTTCCATTTGTTGCAATTTTGGAAGTGTGGGTATTTCAGTGTTGGTATTCTGTGGATGTAATCTCAATTCACCAGCAGACTCATCTGAACAGTACAACACTTTCACACCCTGCTGTTCCTCCAGGCTCACTGGAGAAGGCTCAGGTCTCAGAAGGGCTGCAGCTGCTCTATAGTGATGGTCCATGTCTGGAAGGTATCCATCCTCTTGCAGCAAAGCACAAGAGTCTTCTGCCATAAGCGTGGAATCACAGGAGTCATGGGCAGCAGCAGTGTGGCTTTTTACACCTGGCATCTCCTTGGAACCACCTGGCTTTGCACAATATCCCACCTGGGCTGATAATCCTGCAGTAAACAGAGGGGAAGAGCCTGCACTTCAGGTTTGCAATTCAGGCACCATCTGTATCAGTAAATCACACTGGACAGCACAGTTATCTAGCATGCACACAGAGTACCTGATGTGTGACAGCATCAGGTCTTGAGTCTGCCCTGACAACCAAGTGCCAACATTCCCACTACAGCATTACCATCAATGCAGTGCTAAAGTCTCCCCTGCTGTCTTTTGGAGAAATTTTGTTTGCTTTCACAATTTGCAATGACAATTGTGTCACCACTGGTAATTAGCTATTGTTCAAATGATAAGGGGGCTGGTGATAAGGGGAAAATCTAGCAAACACAAGCCAATCAAAAGACACATTACACAAGTAACAGATACAGTGCTGAGGTATCAGAAGTACTTCTGATTATGGTACTTAGATCTCCTGTAGGTTTTAATGCTGCCTGCAAAGTTCACCATTTCAACACCCTGGTGCTGAGTGGAGCATGTGACTTTTTCAACATATTAGCAACCAGGACTTGTTTTATGATATAAACCCAAAAGATGCCCAGTTTGAAAGGACTAGCAATTCAAATAGGTTCTGCCAGCCTTATATAGAGTTCAAGCACTCAAAACAGCAATACACAAGTCTTCATTACCTTCCCAATCAGTTTTATGCTGGTCACTCTTAAGTAATTCTGGTGAATTTCCCTTCTTTTCTGGAGTTGCAGGAAGGTGTGCTTCAGTTTGCAGCTCCTCCACCTAATGAGGGGTGATAATTTATTATCATTAAAAAAGAATGCACAGAAGAAATGTATTTTATACAGATGTATGTTTATGAATACTCAAAGCATAAACTTTCATCCTGTAATTTACCAACACATTACGTGGGTAATGTACTATTCTAGTTAAGAACCCAGAAATCATTCATGTTTAAAATGACAAAGGCAGACCATTGATCTCTACTGAATCTGAAATATCCTGAGATTTACATATTCTGAGTGAATATGCTTTTAAAACATTACTCAAGCTACTTTGTGGCACAAAGCATATCAAACCAGAGACATTACCATCACTTTTGGTATCTCTGGTTGACACTCCACAATTAGCTCTTCTTCAGCACTGCAGTTGTACCAGCTGCAGTACAAAGAATATTCAGAAAATAAACTGTAGGGCCTGTGTTTCCAAGAAAACCTCCTTATTCTGTATTACACTCAGCCTGAATTTCTCCTCCCCCAGCTCCCTTACTCAGGGCAGGGCACTGAGTCCAGGATAGATCTTCATTTGTGATTCACTGCTGGAAAGGGGAACATCCATTCCCCTTAGAGAAGCATTACTCGTGATTTCTGTCACACTCAGCTCAGCAACCTTTTCTAGCTAGTGAACTTCACAGTGTGCTTCTTGGAAGCCAGAAGCAGAAGCATCTCATCTTAATTTCCCACATGAAGATCCACTTTGTTTCCCAAAGCCTTTCAGTTTTTCCCTCAAGGTACAGAGAGAATTAAGCTCAAGCTAATCTGAAATTGTAGAAGCAGACTTAAAACTGAAAACTGGCTTTTCAAACAACAAGAAGGGGTTTACAAATGGAGTGTAACCTGCAATTTTTTTTGGCTAAATAATGGAAAAACAAAGTTGCACTTTGCTTTTGCTCCCATGATAGTGAGGTTTCCTGCATCTCTTTTTGGTTGGTTGGTTGGAAATAGGTGTTTTCTCTTCTTCCAACAGAAGAAAACAAAAATTAACAGGATGTGGATAGGAAAGAAAAAAAAATATTTAACATTAATTAAATTTATAATTACAAATTCACAACCATTTCCTTCTGTGCAGTGATTCTTTTCCAGAAACCACTCACCTGGGGGCTGTGCTGACTCTTGCTGTTGAAGCCTTTCTGTTTCCTGGGGTTTATGGCAATCCTGTGCCTGGCTGCTGAGGTGTCCAGGCAGCCCAGGGGACTGGCAGGGATGGTGAAGTCAATGGGAAGGAAGCTGCTGCCTCGGGAACTGGGGGCCCCCCCAGTGGCAGAGGATGAAGGACTGATGGGCCTGGAGGAAGCTCCAGAGGGGATCTGTAAACCACAAATGCATCACTATACATTTTGCTTGGCTTCTCCATGTCTCTGAAGCAATTCCTTTGCTGCCTCCATTTCAGAAGCATACATGGCCATGTCTCTGGACATAAATCCTCCCTTTAAAATGCATGTCTAATGTTGTCTCTGCTCAGAGATGACTCAGTTCTGAGTGCTCAGCTCTGTGAGAAATACCTGTGTCTCCCTCTCCCACAGTAAGGGCCTCAGCTTGTCTCCTTCCCAGATCTTCCACAAAAACCCATTTGCAATATAAACATGTACCAGCAGGAGACACTGGTGCAGCTTTTATAGCAGCCTTTTCATTCCAATAGTATGAAACATTGCAGGCATATGTTATTAAAAATCCATAAAAGCTGCATGGATGCTTGCTCCTCATTATCTCTATTTCTAGGGAAGTGACTTAGCCACTTTGCTCTTTTAATATCCACTCTCCCAGGAAAATCAACTGCTTCTCTCCAACAAGAACCATCTTCTAGGCAGTGATGTGGATCTTGCCCTGGCAGCAATGCTGCTCTGGGGAACGAAACAGCAGCACCTTAGTAACACTAACTTTAGATTATGCTGTCAAAATCAAGGATTTCCAGAGGTGTCTGTAGAGAAACCTCTGAAGATGCAGTTTGACTGGTTTGGATATTGTTCTGAAATGTAGACTGGACTTCCTGGAACATTTGCAACATTTCACAAAGGTGCCAAACAAGCTTCATTCAGTGTAACATATCTGCTGGTTTGGCTTTGGCCAGAAACCTAGGTGAAAACCAGTCATGGAACTGTGCTTGGCATTCAGATTTGAGTTTTCTTTAAGCTTAGGCTATAAAACAGCATTTAAAATATGGATGTTGAGGAAGTTTTAAAGATAATGAAAATGCCTTCCCATCCAATCTACAAAAATCATCTAGGTACACTGCTTTGTGTTTCAGGTAGCTAAAATTAATCTCTTTCTTAGAATTTTTTTAGTTCATAGATCTGAAATAAACCACAGCAGAATGGATTATGATAGATACAGGCTCTTCTCATGAAAAATGTACATATTGTGAAAGCAAGAAAGAAGAACACAGCTAGTAAATAAGCTAAATATTGTTATAATTCTACTAGATTCATTATAAACTTGAAAGGATCACTAGAATTTACAAAAATAATATTCTTCTGTGTACAAGATCTTCTATTTCAATTACAGAATTACCAGCTGTGCTTATTTAATGCAATAAGATCCATGAGGGTATCTGAGCTACTGCTGTACATAAATGGCAAATTCCCTGCTCCTCTCAGAATTCAGGATATTTTTTTCCTCTAAGCACTCTCAATTGGTATCTTCTCTCCAGGATAGTGGGGCAGACACAAGATTTCTACATCACTGTTTAAGATAAATGTATTGCTTGTTGGTTATTGGGCAGATGCAGGAGCCTGCACAAGGTGAGAGCTTGTGCTAAAACACTGTTCTCAGTCCCAGAAGCTGACACCCAGTTTTGTTTTTTAATCAGTCCAGGCTGAAGATGCCAACAAGGAAGTCAGAATTCAGGCAGGGTAATGCTGGTTGATGTCTCTGTGAACTCCCTTGCTGCTTGCTTTGAGCAATAGCCTCACATTTAGCTTTAGATTAGTCAGAAAGTGTGTATTTATAAATGTGGAAGGCACTGAGAGTCACATGGGTGACACATCAGGGTTCCACACAGAGGTGACAGCAGCATGAAGCTCAGCTCTTGGAAAAGCCAGTGAAGCAGCAAAAGGCAAAGAAACAAAGTAATTATCATCTACAGCAAGTTCAATACTATAGTAAAATGTAAACTACTACACTGTGTAACATCAGACTGCTTGGGATCAAAGCCTCTTTTTCCTTTACTAAGTGTACAACATTGTTAAAGGGAAGAACTGGTGTAGATTCCTTTGTGCTTTTCACCATTTTCCTCATCTTTGGGAGGAGGTTATTTAGTTTAACAAATTGTGCTCTGCTAGCTCAAAGCCTGGTATTACATAAATAGTTTCAAAAGCTACTGAAAAAAAGATTACTATTTAGGAAAAGGGGCTTTTTTTTTTTAATTTTAGATAAACATATTGGCAAGATTTCTGCTAAGTCAAACTGCTGATTAAAAAATGTTTTTGAGTAAAGGAACTCAGTAATGCAGAAAAGCCAGCCAGAGTCCTAGTGACTTGTCAGGGAGAAAAAGAAAGAACCTGTAAGTGGAGAATTTTGAGCAATATAGAAGAGAGAAAAAAATAAATTTCTCTTGTTCCTGCCTTTCTTTCTCACAGGAAATGAGGTTGCAAGACTGAAAAACCTCAAAGACTTCATAACTGGATAGAAAATGGCTTTTTGTGTTGAAAGGGAAAAAAAAAAAACCATGCAGGCTTTAAAAATGGCTCATTTTAGTCAAAATATAAAGTGAGATATGAGTTTAAAAAATGTACACTGAAGTAAAGATAAAATATATGCAAGAAGTTATTAAAAATAATGACAATCCAAGTTACCTAGATCACTTGGGCCTCTAAAGTTGTGTGACTAGTAGTCTCCTGTGAAGGGGAGACAGACATTGCTCCTATCCCTTCTATCTTTCCATCCCTAAAGCAAGAGATCTAGGAATGACTGAGCCAGAGAGTGTCTGATCTCAACAGGGACAGGAGAGTTGAGCTGGTCTTGCTCTGAAGTTGCTCTCCTCCATCTCAAAGGCTGGTCAAGGACAGAATGAAAAGGAAAGCTTCCTTAGCAGTAGGGCTGGAACTGTTTGATGCTGCCCTGGTTGCTTAAGGCCCAGTTCATCAGGAAATTATCTTCTAGGTACCTTGCTACCTCCCCTTTACTAGTGGGCTATTCTCAGTTTCACAAAGGGTTAAATTGTGTTCTCTCTGGAGCTTCTCAAACAGGGATTCTGTATGAAGGGCTGCAAAGCTTGGGCCAAAAGCTGTTCTGGACCCATGAATATTCCCCTTCTTATCTAAATGGCAGATTACCTGGCTTATAAATTGCAAGGGCAATCCCATGATTCCAGTCAGCTCTGTTGGAGCAGTGGCTGCCTCTGTCACTGGCACCTGAAGTCCCCATTCACCTAACTGTGGTCTGACTGGTCTTTCAGACATTAGATTAACACTGGAGAAAGGCAATATAATCAAATCTTGAAGGCCTGTCTTGAAAGCATGAGCTAGGCAGTAACTGAGCTCAGCTTCAAGCAGCAGGAACAGTCAAGGTGAAGGTCCCCAAGGCTCCTCTGCAAAAATATGATCTCAGTGAATTTTTCTGAGCTGGTCAAGGACAGACTGTGTTAGTCTGAAAGCAGAATCTGCTGCTTCAGATGGTCACTTACCATCCTAAGAAAACTGAGTATTAACACAGACCTTTTCCTGTGAAATACCTGGCATCAGAAAGGATTGATTCTGCAATTATTTCCCATTATAAGAGGTGCAGGGCATTGCTCACAAGCCACTGCTGCTGGGTGGGTGTTCTTAAGCTATGACAGCTGTTGGGTATTGGGGCCCTGGGACATGGAAGTGGAAAAGAAGTTCTCTGCCTTGTCCAGTTTTCTCTTGTGTAACTTTAGAGATTCATACTGTATCCCAGAGCTGACTATGCTGTCCACACAAACCACTTACCAGTAGGTTTCTCCCTGCCTCTATTTGGGTCTTATTCAAAACTCTGTGAGAGGTAAATTTTCAGTATCATTTTCACCACTTACTGTTTGCTGGGATACATTATGCCCAGAATAGATTAAAAAAAACCAACAAAACAACCATTGCACTGGCTCCATACAGACACCACACAAGCTGTCTCAGGAATGTTTATCAGCAGGAAAAGCAGCTCTTTACCTGTTCATCTTCACTGTCTGTCCCTCCTAAACTCAAAGAGCTATGACGCTGAACAGGGTTGGAGGACTGTGGGATAAAATAAGGAAGAGGGTAAGTCAAGGGAAGCATTACATTGAATCATCTGGGACTGGCTATCCAGTTGTAATTATGAGAAAGCACAAGAGGAAAGATGAAGGAAGGGTCACTGTGCCTCACAGAGGTTTCATTTGTTCACTGGGGTCAAACATGAGGTTGGGGAGTAGGGGAGTTCCATCCCACTATGGAATAGGCCAGGAAGGCTGACCACATGAGGCAATGTATTTCATGAAGTTACTCTGGCTTGTTGTTTCAGGATCCTCAAATTTACAAATGCTCACATAGATCAAAACTCAAGATCAAAATCATACATTTGATGTGAAGGCAATTCCTAAGAAAGAAGATAACCCAAAATCCCTCTGAGTCCTGTCAGGACCTATTTTCCACAGACTCACAGGACTGTCACTTTCCTGTCAGTTCAGCTCAGCTCACCCTCATTTTGGGCTATTTCATTCCAAACCTAGGGATCGTTTAAGAGTCTCTTGCAGCCCCTATTATTTTTGTTTCCCTCACAAGCTTTAAAACTCACAAAAATTCTTCCCCTTTCACAGGTGCAGGAAACTGTCAATCCTTCCAGCAGATTGAAGCTGGAAGAAATGGGAAGTTCACAGGAGTACCTCAGCTTGGTCTCAGACTGGAACAGTCTCAGTAACACAACACTCACCCGTGAATAATTGACTTTTTATGCTTCCTGCCATACAGACCTGCCAGGAGAAAGGCTGAAAGGCACTGAGAGCTGTCAGATCAACTGAACTTCTGTCCTCTTCCCCTACTGATACAGGTCACAACTGTCCTAGCACTGGTCTGCAGAAAAGCACAGAAAATTGTGCTCTGAAGGGGTATTTCTAAGGCCACTTTGTAAGGATCTCTCACCATGACAAGTCCACAATCCACCTGAGGAATTTGTTCTAGTTCTGACTGATCTGTTTCCCCACCTTTTACCACAAGCAAGCAAAAAGGTTCTTTCCTTTTTCCAAGCAGATTTTATCTTTTCTGTAGAAGTGGTCAGTGAAGTGACATAACAATGATACCTTGCTTGTTGAATCTGTCAGAACTTCATGAAGGGTTGAAATTTCAGGGGGGCTTCTAGGTAAACCATCATCTTCAGAAACAGCACCTGCATCTTCCACTTTCTTTCCAGTTATAACAAGAGGAGGTGATCCGAGTCTGATGTTCTGCTGCAACTGAAGCTGTGGTTGAAAAGAAATTTAGAATACAGACTTTCAATGGCATTTATTATAGGGGACATTTTGGACACTTACCCCAGTTGCTCCTGTCAAGCACAGAGAATCCCTTAGTTAATAGAAATACTTTAAGAAACAAATTCTTTACAGAAAATAACCAATAATAACACTTGTTTTAGCTATATTAATCAAGGACACGTGATTAGAACTGCCTTTGGTAGAAAATGAAAAGCAAGATCACTTTTGTTCAGTAAGTTACCAAAGGCAGAAATTCCACCATTCCAGAAAATTTACAGCAGCTTAACTCACCTTAAATTTAAAACTTAAAAAAGTAGAGTTTTCATTATTCTTTAAATAATTACATGTATCTGTAAGTCCCAAATAGTCACACAAAGTGTTGTCAGTCTGCTCCCAACCTCAGCTTTCAGTGGTCAGCATTCCATCACAAAGCCCTTCCAAATATTGAGAGCTTATCACCACCCTGTCCCACACAAAAAGCTGAGTCCCACTTTTTATACAAAGACAATTTACTTCAATTTCTAGTCCACCCTAATGAATTGCTTGTTAATATTGCCCAGCATCACATCCTGGTCCTGTCTACAGCAAGAATGATATAGGCAGCCAGAAACAATTTTGTTTGTAAAGGAGTTTTGGGATTCTTTCCCAAGACTGCACAAAAGAATGGTCTGGCAGGCCCTGACCCTAGAAAAATAAAACAAAGTCTGCAACCTCACAAGCAGCCAGATGTTCCCTCAAAATAAAAAAGTTCAGATCTCAGGAAACACCATTACAAAAATGCTTGGCTTAAGTCTGTTGGCTGTGTCAAAGCTGGAATAAAAACAAGTCTGAACAGAGACTTTGTCATTCAACTAAAAATGTCTCAACTGAATATTCTCCAGATAAATATGCAGACCTGTTTTTTTCTAATTTTTTTTTGGCTTATTAAACCAGATTGGGAAATTCTAGGCCTAATTCTGTGCTCTTCTGCAAGCTGTGCATTCATTTAGATCTCTGTAAAACAGATCAAAATAGCTGCCATTCATATTCAGCAAGATACACTGGGAATGTAATTCCTATAGATGTGACAGCCACACAAGGTAGCCCAATCACAGTCACAGATTGTACCTGTTCCAACAGGGGTTGGAAGGGACTTCTGGAGATCATTTTGCCCAATACCCTGCCAGGGAAGGGTATCACCCAGGGCAGCCACACAGGAACAGAGCCAGGTGGGTCTTTAAAGTCTCCAGAGGAGACTCCACAACCTCTCTGGGCAGCCTGTGCCAGGCTCTGTCACTCTCACAGTGAAGTTTCTCCTCATGTTGAGGTGGAACCTCCTGTGTTCCAGTTTGTGACTATTACCACCTGTCCTATCACCACTGAAAAGAGCCTGGCCCCTTCTACTGGACACCACCCTGCAGACATCACCCACCCTGTAAACATTCATAGAATCCCCTCTCAGTCTTCTCCAGGCTAAACAGCCCCAGGTCTCTCAGCCTTTCCTCCTAAGAGAGATGTTCCTGTCCCTTCATCATCCTCACAGCCTCCACTGGACTCTCTCTAGTGTTTTCCTGTCCCTCTTGACCTGGGGAGCCCAGAACTGGACACAATACTCCAGGGTGGTCTCACTAGTGCAGAGCAGACAGTAGTCATTCTTTAATCCACCAGTCCTCCAGTTCAAACAGATTTCCTGCCCTCTTACCCACCCCAACCAAAAATACAATTTACAAAAGCTGATGACAAAGTGCACAGAGATTGCAATAAAGGGGTAAAACAAGACAGCAGTGTATTTCTGCAGTCCACGAGAAAGAAAATGCAGAAAGTCAGTTTTGCTTTGGTCTTTTCACATCTTCCTGTCTTTGATTTATTAAATTTATTACATGAAGACAGTGAAGTGTTGTGGGGGAAATTCTGAATTTACAGCCTGGCTTCTACTGGTAGAAGTTAATTTACATTGCTAAGAAAATAACAGCTTTTATTAGTGTTTGCCTTTTATTGTGACAATAGTCAAGCCCACAGAAAAAGTCTGTCTGTAATGGCTACAAAACTACTGCTGGCAGTGTTACATTACCATGCAGGATGATGGATGGATGAAGAGAAGGCAGAGTGGACTGCTGATAGCATGAAAAAAAGCTTTTTTTTCTCCAACAAAGTTCTGTGATACATAAATGTGATTCTCCTGCTACTCCTGTCGTTATACAAAAAATACCCTGAATTGAAGCTTAGCCTATTTTGCAGTCTTATGAAGGAACAAGTCCCTCTGTGCATCTTCTGTTACTTAACATGTGATGCAATTGTGTTTTGCAACATGAAGTTCACACTGAGCAAAGGAAGAATTTTAATTTGGCTGCCTTATCAACAGTTTGTTTTCAGTCTCTGGAAAAACCTTAAACTTTTATCTCAGTGCTCTGAGCTGGGCAGTTATTTAAATGCAATTAATATAACCAACAGTTGATAAGGGAGCTGTCAAGGAGGGTTCAGTATGTGCCTTGGAAGAGGGAAATGATCTAGCAGAATAAAGTATCCTTTGCTGGCAGAGATCAGAAGAAGAATAATATAAATAAAGCTGTCACTGAGAATGCCATGACATATCCATCATCCCACACACTTAGAGCTGCTGTGCTAGCATATACAGTATGAAAACATAGCCAGAACTGCCACAAAGAGTAACATATAAATAATACATAAAGAAATAGAGTGTAAGGGGCATGCTACAGTATAAATAAATGGCCTTGACCCAAAAGCAGTAGCTCTGAAGAACTGAAATCCCATTGGAAGAGGGCATGCTCATTAAGGAAACTTGCCAAGAATCTATGAACTGCATTCATGTCACTCCCACACTATGAAACCTGGGCAAGGCTGAAAGCACCATGACTGCTCAAAGATGCACCTTCCAAGAGGCAGAACAGATCCAAAAGTAGCAAATCTGGCTTTGGACACTTTAGTCAACAAAATCTTAAGGCACACAGCAGAGGAGTCAGGCAACAGTTTCCTAGGAGACAGTACAAAGCAGCACTGTGGATGGGGGGACAGAGCTCTCACCTGCAAAGTTTTCACTCTTCCAGGTATGTTCTCCTGAGACAACACATCACCTGCCACGTTCCCTGCTGCAGACTCAAAAATGAAGACACTATCATGGGACAAGGCTTTGCTTCCCATGCTTCCTTTGGGCCTGGGAAGGAAGGAAGAGTGGTCAGTGCACTGGATACAGCCCCCCCAACAATTCCCTGCATTACATCACCAGGGCAGCAGGATCATTAAGGGGGCCAGGGTGTGATGCATCCTGCTTAACTTCAGGTCTGTGTGTGTTAGCTGGCTACAGCAGTCACTGCTAGCCTCTCATGCTCTACAGGGAGGAAGAAAACAGTTCTTAGCCAGGTGTCTCTTTCAGATATACTCAGAATCTGCACTGAACACCCAGGCCTGTCTCTGTGGACTAGAGAGGGAGTCCAGAGTCTTTTGGTCAGATGTTGGGATTTAGTTGGATCCAGGCCACCCTGAGAGATGTTCATACAGAGCTGGGTGACAGGAGTTCCCTGCCCTCCTATGGTGGGAATGTGCCTAGCACCACACACTCAGGACACAACCTTTGCAACCTAGTGTGTGTCATACCAAAGACTGACAATTATTTTTGCCCTTCTTGCAAATGCTGCCAGAACATGGAATTCCACTACACTAACCAACTTGTTTCAGATTCTCTCAGCCATCAAACCAGTTCTGTTCACTCACATCACAACCATCACCAGATCCCAAGCATATTAAAAAAAGGCAGGTGTGACAAATGTCCATGGGCACAGTTACACAGCTCTCCATGGCCAAGTTCAAGTACCCAGGTAAGATCTTCCTGCTCTGGTTCTGTGCCTACTGGGTGTTCAGCCCAGTGAAGCACTGATGAGCTCCCCCTGGAGCTGTTAGCTGAGCTGTAACCCACTGACACTGGGGTGGGCTGTAAGTTGTGTAGGGCAAATTTTGCAGCTGGGTGGCACAAGGAAGGGTCTAAATCCTTTAACTACCAAGTTCCACCAATTGGCAGGCACTCTCTGTACATGACTTTGCTCAGAGATCACAGGGATGGCCTCTACCAGGATTTCAGTCTTGCCTTTAACTGAAAAACAACAGATAATGCCCATGCTGTTGGCTGTCAGCCTCATAAACCTCAAGTTACAAGGATTCCTTGGCTCAGCTGCTGTGCAGGCAACACTCACTCCCTCTAAAAGCTGGACCCTGGATAACAGGGGATGATTAGGCACAGAGCTCTGATAAGGAAAATGCAGATTCTCTCTTTATTTAGAAGAAAGCCCTGAAACACTGTGAACTTTCATAAAGTCAATACACCATGTAAAAAATGCCAGAAAAAAATGCCTCTTTTCCCTCCTGCATTTCCTTTCTTCACATCTTCAGAGACATCTCCTTTGTCTGCTTGTCTGAGCCTCCTGTTGCCCAGAGGTGCAGTCAATCAGTGTACACAGTAACACAGTCTCACACTAGGGCAGACCAATTTTGCTCTTTATTGTGTTAATCTGAGCTCTTTCACAGCACAGGTCAGGTTTTGTACTTCCTCCCATTATATGTACTAACTGATGTCTGTGTCAGTTTATAGGACAGCAGTTCCACACACAAGTACTGCACTTGACTTATTTCATCAGAGTGAATGAAGCCATCCCATTTTTTGGTGTCTGTTTCATTTTCTATTCCTTTCCAGCATGAAAGCCACTCTAAAGGCAACACTTCACTGCATTCAGAAAGCCACTGACATGCAGCTTTTATTTGCTGTAATGTATTTTCATGATCACTTGGCATATTTTGTCTGCTGCAAAGAATGCTTGTGCATAAGGATGTATTAACCTTTTTAATTGGGGATTTCCTCACTTCCTTAACTTGGGATTCTTTAGGAATAAGAGCTGAGGTTTCCTTGTTCTTGAGGCTGCCAGTACAAAAATCTGTGTCTCTCATTCTCTCTCTGTGTGTGGAACATATGTGGTTGCAAGAGAATTACTGTCTTTTCTTCTGGCAGTCACAAAAAGAGCATTGGATTAAATACAGACTTTAACTCCAGCTCTAGTACACATGAGTCTCTTAGGTGTGAACACTTGAGCTGCCACAGCTGAGCAAATGATGGGACTCTAGAGCCAGCAGTAAAGCTGCTCCTAAACTCACCATGGCCTGTGCTACCTTCCCATTGTATTAGTGCTTGGGGTGGGGGAAGAAAGGTGACACAATTCCTTCAGGCAGCCACTCTCCAAACCACCTGCAGCCTGCCAAAGGAGTGAATGTTCATTATAAAGACCAGGACTATTTTACATGTTGTCCCAGCAGTTTTTGCTGTTCAAAGCTTTTTAACTGGACCATGACTATTTGGGAGCCAATTTTCCTCCACGTAAGGTGTTTTATCCTTTTATTGACACAGAAAAGAAGTTTTCCATGGCACATTCTTTAACTTTGATGTCAAAGGTTTTCCACTTCCATTCAAATCTCATGGCTCTCAGAAGATAAAAAGGCAGAGGCACAAAATTCTCCTTTCCCCTTCACAAATGCCCAATCCCATTGATTCCCTACAGCACCTTGGTATCTGGGCACATTCCTCTGGCTGATACAAAAAGCATTTGGCACAACTGGGGGTTTGGTCCCCAGTTGGTGTTCAGAAAAGTGAAATTTTAAAAAGATTGCAAAGTTTAAAAAACAAACAACAACAAAAAAAGGAGAAAAAAGAAAGCCAATGCTACTGCTTCTGGAACAAACAAACAGCAGCATTGTTCTGGGATTGGTTTTGATATTCTGCATGCCAGAGATTGCAAAGCTCAGGGTGCTGCTCTAAACCTTTCACAAGCTGTATTTCTACTGGCCTTCAGGATCAGGTTTTCCAAAGGATTATACAGGCCAGTCTCTCTAGGTACTTACACAGTGTGCTTGTGCCATGCAGGGTCTGGACATGATGGGGTTTTCAGGCAGCACAAACATATCCTCTAATTTTTTTTGATAGCCCCTTTAATCCTATCTCTAAGGGAAAAAAACCCAAAAGGGTTTTGTTTACTTCCTGATCTCTCATCTTGCAGACCAGTTCATAATCACTGGAGGATAGAGCTGAGGTAAACAGCAATTGGACTTGAAGTATTTGGTTAAGGGCAAGAGAAAGTTTGCACCAACACTGCCTCTGGAGCAGACAGCTGATTCAAAGCCAGATCCCTCCTACTAGCTGGTGGGCCAAGCTCAGTTGTTCCTAAGCTTTTTGGACTGTTAGTTGAGTCACTCTAATTCCCCTTACCTCAGGGGACTGGTTGTGTGGTCACTTACTGGGCTGTGTTATGCTAACAAACAACAGAAAGGGATTGGTGTTTCACTCCAGATCCTTTCCACGATGCAGTTGCTTAAACACAACAGTGAGTGGGAAAGGTGGGGCAAGGAGGATAAGAACCCATGAGAAAGTAACACCTATAAGCTGTTCCACCAGAAGAAATACAGCACCCAACTCCACCAAATGTCTTGTTTAATGATACAAAGCATTTGGCAGCAATGCTGATTTCAGCATGTCCCACTCTAGTCACCTATTTGTGCCCTTTGCCAGTGTCCCCTCCAACCAAACACTGCAAAGCCTCAGGATGTGACTGTTGTCCTGTCACCTGCTTTGGGGGTGAGGAATAGAAAACAGCCAAATTACAGTCTGAGAGATACCAATCCATGACAGCCCTGGTGAGAGACATAATTGTGTTCAGGGGGTTGTCCCACCCCAGAATCAGTCAGACACATGCAATGGCAGTGCTGTGTAGCTTGATGGGCTAAGGTTAGCAGTGAGGCAGTGCCAGGAGTGCAAGCTCACAGCTTGTGTTACACTAACTGCAAAGAGGCCAAGGTTTTGAACTAACATCCTTCAGGGATCTAAGAATTGCTCTGGACACACCTTAAGGGTAGCTGACAAAACTGAGGCCTTTTTATCTACACCTAAATGGCTACAAAAGAAATTTAAAGCAGCAAATCTCATAATTCACCAAAAATACTTCTTTCCCTCCACCCCAGCCATGACAGAGGGCACCACTGATGCTAGAAAAGAGCAACTCAACTTCATACATCTCTTCTGTACTAGCACTGCTCAATCATCATCCTCTTGTGCAGTTGCTGCTGATCAGACCTTCCAGGACAGATTTCAAACACTAAAACCCATCGAAACAACCTGGGCTCTCTGCAGTTCTTTAGACTAAGAGGTTGGATCACCCCTGCCCCTGGTTGCCCTCCCCCTCCTCTCCAAGATGGCTTTGGAAGCACTAGCAAAGAAAGGAAATTCCTGGAATTCCTTCATCAGCATTAGGGCTTGTTTTGCACAAACTTGGACAGAGGTTGCTAACTAAGGGGCTAACTCATGTTTGCATCCTACTGCTGCAAGAGGTCTGCTGTTCTTTATTTTCCCTCCCAGGCAGCCTACCCAGCCTCCTTTGGTGAGTGAAGCACAGTAGTGTGGAGCGCAGAGACGCTGACATCGCTGCTGGACTGGCTGGGTTTTAAATTACTCTCCCCCCTGGGAGGTGGAGGCTCTTTCCTTTTCTTCTTGGCAAAGAAGTTCTTGAAAGTCTGAAATTTGGATTTTTTCTTTCCTGTAAGATGAGAAAAAAAAAATAAATATAAAATGTATGGAAATTGGAGGTGTTGCTTCACTTGGAGAATGTTATCTCTTAAACTCTGGAGGAAGCCTCAAAGCCAGAGCAGCCCATTCAGTTTCAGTCAGCTGCTTTGTAAATAATTCAGTGCTGCAGTCCAGTGAAAGGTGAAGCTGCAGTTCCTGCCTTTGCTGTCTATAAAGCAACACCTGCATTAACCTGACAATAGTGGTGCCTACTTAGGTTCCAGTTTATGAAGAATACACCTTATCTAGAGAACGTATCTACCCACAATGGAACAGTGACCATGCCAATCATTTTATATTTTCAATTTTCATTTTTTTTTTCATTTTTTTTACATATATTTTCAATTTTAAAAATTTATCAGTATCTAACTCCCATTGTTTTTTACTTGGTGTGGTGTAGTTCTGCTTTCTCTTTACTCAGTGCTGTAAGGAGACAACACCTGAAGGATATTCAACATTTGGCAAAAAGATTGAAACTGGCAGAAGAATTTATAAACTCTAAAACCAAAATATGTTTCCACATGAAACCACTACCCCCAAACTAAAAATCAACAATTCCTCCAAGGACAATGGAGCAAACTTAAATTGAGACACTGCTCTGCAGGATATGAAATCCCCAAACATAACAGCCCTCAGAACACAATTAGAAAACTGTTCATCTGACTCCAGATTTTCCACTGTCCACATGAAAATACAAAAAGAATAAAATACACCATACAAATCATTACTGACCTCTTTCACTTCTAATAACCTAAGGCACTTCAATATTCTTATTTACATTTTCTTTCAGCACACAAGTGCTCCATTTTGTCACTGACCCTTACATTGAGGGGTCAGTTTGGAGTGGTTTGGGCCAAACTATTGTACTAAGACCCTTGTGATTGACTTAAATACATATGCAGAGCAATAACATCACTGCATATCTGAGCCAACTTCATTGTTCAATTACTACTTCACAGCAGTTGGTGTAATAAATGCCCACAGCTGGAGGATTCCTTCATAAGCAAAGCATTCTTTCCACACAATTATTGTCCTCTCCCAGCAGTGATTTAGTTGGCACTGCTCTGTCTCAACGTGTGCCCTGTACATGTGGGGATCTCTGCCAACAGCCCTTATCTGGGCCCAAACTGTGCCACCACACAGCTGCAGCAGACAGTAGCCACTTTGAGAAACAAACAATGATAGTGGCATCTACTCACCCTGTCTCCTCCCTGCTCTGAAGGCCAGTGCCAGCACCACGTGTCAGGAAGTACAAGGTGCTGTGAAACCTCCCTGCAGAGCAGCAGCACTAGGGAAAACCTGCACGTTGCTTTCCAAGGGACTTGGCTGCCACTGAAACCAAACTAGCTCTCAAACCATACAGAGCAAAACTATCTATGGGAGTCCCACTCAGGGAATAATAATGGATGTGGCTCTCCAATGGAGGGTTTATCAGAGGAAGATCTTTGCTTATCAGGCAGTGAGAGTCACAGAAAATACACAGGTTATATTGACTATGGAGCTGACCCCAAGGCTTTTGAATGTAAGACTCTCACAGGAAAAAATGAGTTTCATGCTGCATCCAGAGCAAGAACTGTTAAGAGAAGACATGGGGACCATAGTGTCTCAAATAAAACATGTTGAGTGTCCTTTAGAGAGTCTTTAGAAATGCCTCCCTACCATGACTGCCAGTGACATCAGCAAATAGACAACATACATGGTGACCTCCCAGGAAACTTGTCAAAGCTGAGTTGGTCTATTTTAGATGAGCAAAATAAGAGGAAAAAGTTTTATGAAAGCAGTGTCCCAAAATGATCAGTTCAGCAATGTCTGTGAACACAGTCCAATGACTCAAAGAATAAAATGGCAGACTTTGTTCCATGCAGAGAGCTCTGCAACTTAAAGGCAGTCTGGATAAAATAGAAGGTCATTGTCACATCCACTGGTCAGCTGACAGTGGTACAGACTGAAAGTAAGTTTGATTCTAGTGCAAGTATTACTGAGGAGCTTAATTACATGCTGGTATTTCCAGAGAACCAGGGGAATGTTTAAAAACCACCCAAAACCCCACAACATAATAACAACAAAAAAAGAAGTGAATTGAAAAGAAACAGACATCAAGTCCTACCACAAAGGATAACACTGCCAAGGTAATATTCCAACTACTTGTTTAGATCAGAAGTGGTGCTAACTTTAGAATGGAGCCCATGGAAAGGATTTGCAAACACTGCCAAGGAGTAAACCTCAGCTGGCATGGGACAACTCTTGAGTATCATTGTGCAACAGAGAGCCCTCTGATGCAGACACTTCAGTTACTTCAGTGCCTTCTCCAGCCTCTAATTTATCACTGATGTGCAGGGCTCCAGCAATAATTCCTCCTCAGCTGCACCCTGCTCAGCTTCTTGCCTTCAGCCATCTCAGATGAGTGAGAAAACAGTAAGTTTCCCTGTAGTTCCAGAAGAGGGGCACTTGCCATATTATTATGCTAAAAAAAAGAAGATGAAATCACTGCTAGACATATAGTGCTGCATGCTAACAATGACTTGGCCCACTGGAACAGGAGAGGAGCAGAGTGAGCACTTTGCCACCCCTGTAAAGTCTTTATTCTGTATTTTTTACTGCTGTGTACTACCTATTTCATTGTTTCTCCTGTGCACAGAGAGAATTAATGGATGTCTTTCTGCTCTTTGCATGGTTCCTCCTGATAACAAGATAAAGATGTGACAAACTAGGTTACAAATTTAAGAATCCAGTTGCTCCTGGGCATCCATCATTCCATTTGCTTAATCCCTATCTGTCTCCACACAGAATTCAACTAATAGTCACTGTCATTTGCTTCTCTCTTCTACCAATATTCTGATGGTTGCAAATGTGTTTCTGAAGGATAAACCAAGATGATCTTTGAAGGAATCATAGAATGATTTGGCTGGAAGAGACCTTCAAGATCAAAGGACAAACATTCCAGACAATTGTAAGGCATTATCCAAGGAAAAAGGAAAACACTCAAGTGATGTGACAGCCACTTCTTCTGAAATGTTTCAGCCCTGGTGCTATTTTTCTTATTCACTGGTGTCCTCAAAAATAGTCTGACCACTGGCAAAAAAGGATTTCCTTTAATTATGACAACTTTTTGGTATAAGTAGGGTATTTTCTTTTCTTGCCCATTATTCCACTCCCTCATGGCTGTTTGCACCAGCCCGTGCCACTAAAGAATAAGTAACAAATAGCTGTCTATGGCCAGGAGCAGAGAATGAGGCTGCAGTGGGGATACGGACTGAGATCCCACAGACAGCCTCAGCTCCCAGCTCCTCAGGATCCATCAAAGCAGGCACAACCATCATCCCTTCAAGCTCTAACGTTCTGACTGTGAAAATCCAAGCCAGAAACAAAAAGAATATCCTCCATCAGGTTATGACCCTCCAGTACTTCAGACTAAAAGATCCTTCCCATACTATTATCTGCTGACAAAGCCATACAGAATTTTCTTTTACACTACCAACAAACAAACAAACAACCCAAAACAAAACTGCAAAACAAGTAATTACAGGCCCCTTAACCAAAAGAAGAGAAAATTTGACTTACAAAGCAGGCATACATTTGGAGAACAACTGCTTACCTGCACACTCTTCAACTGGCTCTCCTGTTCCAGGTGACTGTGTCACCTCCGTAGGCCCCGTAGCCATGATATAGTCACTGAAATAGAGATGAAAGCATCAGTTAAATCATTTTAGCATCAATTAAATCATTTTAGCCTCCTTTCCAGCTGAGTAGAGTCACACCCAGCATGAGGAAGGAACCTGGCTGGATCCCTCCTAAACTGCAACAGCCAAACTCCCATCACAGCCATGGCCTGCACACTATTTTTGCACTTAGGCCACAGAGCTTCTCCTCATTTTTCAGTAACACTAATTTCTCCAGCCCAAACTAACAAACCAGTCTTAATTTCTTCCCAGTACCTCACTCTGTTTAGGAAAGCAGGATCAAAGTTTGCATTAATGAAAGATGTCATTTAACTTGCTCAGCAAAGGCTGTAATGCTCCCTGGTCTCAGAGGAATGACTAAAATTGCTCTTTGCTAGAGTGACAGCTCCCTTAAATTGAGGGCTCCTGCTCCCAGTGTCCTCACAGCAGGCACCAGACTGGTCTGTCAGCATTATTAAAATCAGTTGAGCATCAGCACTGGAGTATCATCCTGGGGTATGCTACAGTTGTGGAAACCAATAGATCAAATTTATTTTGGATCCAGTGCAATCAGCTTTTAGCCACAAGGTTTGAAACCTTATCGCAAGCAGGGCTATTGATCAACCAAATTAGCTGATGGCATCATCTTCCTCCACTATGAGAACAAAAGTTCAGCCTGGTTTTAAGATCATTCAATGTTAACTGGCTCCACTTTGTATTTTCCAAGACTCCTAAATGGGTGTCTGTCAGAGACAAAGGAATTCAGCAGCAGACACAAGGGTTACAGGACAAATGTCAAGCAACAATGGAAACGTGACAGTTTAGCAGGGCAGCTCATAAATACTGCCCTTTGTTCTGGGAGATGTCTAGGTGATACATTTACACACTCAGCACTTCAATATGCTGTGTCAGGACTTAAGAGTATAAGAAATCTTTTTAAAAAATGAAAATACCCAAAACCAAATCCTGCTCCTTTTTCTGCATAGACCTCATCTCACCATTTTCCACCTGAAAATGGTACAGCAATACTGCCAAGTTAAGTACCTCAACAGCAAACAAGATTCTGATTCTATACCAATTTGGCCAACCAGTAAACTAGCTCTCCTGTATCACCCACACATTCTATCATCTGTCATGCCCAAAAGCACTGAGACTTTCCTGTGATTCCATAGCCTCAGATAACCCTAAAAAAGAAAGTGCACAGAATCAAAGGCAGGGGTGACTGGAGTGTCAAAGCACAAAACCCAAACAAAACACATCTGAGAGCAGACCATGGAGGTAGAAGAGACAGAGCTCCTGAGAAAACACAGCCTGCAGCTCTCCCTGCCCCAGCCACAGCCACACAAACTGCCAGGCTGCAGAGCTGCAGGTAGAAGTGAGGGAGAAATAATGCAGTTTTCTTCTGCTTTTCTAAGAGATCATCTGTGAGCAGTGCACACAGGAGCACATTAACACACTGGCATTCCAGTCTCAGCTGGCTAAAAGCAATGAAAAAGTCCTTATGCTGATTATTCTTTTTCTAAATAAGACTTGTTGATGATGTTTTTGAAACAATTGTTTGACAACATTGAGAAGCAACAAAAAATAATGCTTTTTCCCTTCTGGGTGATCATAACTATTCAACTCTTCTCCCTTATTTCCCCCCATGCCCCATCAATTATCCATGAAAATGTCTGCACTTCCTGCATTTTTTGATCAGTGATCATTATTAGACTTTCTCTGTATTTAAAAAATAATTGTTCCAATTTTCCCCCTCAGCTTCATACACCCTGCATATTGGCTATGTTAGGTTTTTCTTGAGGGAAAATGCATTTGAAATATCAAAAAAACACTCAACAAATTTACAAGGACCAATTGCCAAGTCTCCAGATTTAACCTTATTTTTACAGAATGAGAGTGAGCCTGACATTTGGCTCATTTAGGGCTCTAACTTCTCCTTTACTCACCTTCAACAAACTCAAAGCAAGAGAAGATGCTGCTTTCAGGTCCAGCTTTGTTTTCAACGGCTCTACATTTCTTTAAATTACTTGAGCATTTCAGCTGCTTGCTCAGAATCCTTCCAGCCTTTGGAGCTATTTGGACTGCTGTGTTTATTGTAACTGCAAGCATTTATTTCCAATTGGTACATTTTTTACACAAGTAGAACTATAACTGCCAAGCAGTTGCAATTATAGGGCAGCTCCGAGGCAGTCCCTTCCCAGTCAAATCAGCTCCTGCATTAACTTGATTTTATAGATGAGTTCTCTGGGGCATTTGGAGATAAAGTGTCAATTGCAAGGGTGCATCAGTTGTTTGCAAATGTGCCTAATGGTTTTTGGACCTAATGGTGCCTTTGGTGTCCCTCATCACAGTATTGTCTTTCCAGTGAATGGAACAGCGACTGGAGCTGAGGGAAACCACCACAGATTTTTCCAAGCTTTAAGTTAGAAAGTACTTAAATGATGACAACAACAACAACTATATCTTTTCAGCAAAGGGTAAATTCCATCATGAAAAGCTTGACATACAAGAAGGAAAGTTGGCAATTAGATGACATTCAGACTTCAAATTCTGGTGGCAGTGAGTTGTACTTGAGAGAGAACAGCCAGCAAATGTTCTGAGCCACAAACCCTAGCCTGAGGGCGACTGTAATGGAGAGAAAGAGGACAAAACCCCATCAATACAAACACATGTGAGTGCACAGGCATTAACTGATCGAACCTTCAGACATTCACCACTTCCAGGCCTTAATGACAACTGACAGACACAGTGTCAGGAGGTATTGATGCCATGGATGTCGGTTCAATCAGCTGTACCAACCACGTGCACTCTGGGAGCCTTACCCACAGCATTACACCATTAGAGACAAAGCTTTAAACAAATACTGCATCCATATTGATTTTCAGTGATAAAAATATCAGGTTAAATAAACGGCCTTTTAAAGAAGTATTTCTGATCCTCTCCAAGCTAGAGGACAGCTGGGAGAAGCTGCTCACATGGGGTGAAGGAGACTTGTCTCCTCAGCAGGGCAGCACTCAAGGCAAAGCAGTGACAGACTGACAGCTGCCAGCCAAGGCAGCAGTTGTCAAGTCCCAGCTACTGTTTACTTTCCATCCAAAGTGGAACAGTGGTCACATTTCCCCAGACTGCAATTTTCTAATCATGTTCTTAATCCTCTCTCAAACTGCATTTGCAATCCCTGCCTATGCACAGCCCCCCTGCTGCAGGACTTACAGTACAAACAAGAAGCAGAGTCTCTGCTAGACACCTTAAAAGCCAGGCCTGGCCCAGTATGGCCACTGCAGGAATTCCTGTGTAAGGCCATGGAAAAGCCTGAGATCTTACTGAGAGCAGCAAGGATTGACCTTAGGGTGTTCACATCTCCTTCCACAAGGTGATGGGCTGGATTATTACACCAATGAATTAATGAATTACGCTGAAGTGGCTTCCTATACAAATGCAGCCACAATAAATCTGATATTACTAGATCCTGTTTGCACTGCCAGGGTGTATTTTAAAGCAATACAACTCCTACAAAGATGCAGGGCTTGCCTTACTTTCAAAACAGGCAATGGGAAGTAGTTAGCAATCATCATCCCCTCAGCACTTCAATGGTTTAGCTTTAGGCTCCCTGCTATCCCATACAAACCTTCCACTAACAACCCTACTGTGCTGCATTCACTTGGAGCTCTTCAACTCAGTAAAGGAAATAATGAGTCTTGAGAGGAAAAAAAAGAAATCTCCAGGAACAGGAGAAATATCCTCATCTCCTTCTTACAAGCTGGGGCTAACTGGGGGCATCTGGAGTGCTCTATGGGACAGCAATGACAGGGCAAAAGAAATGAGTCTGAGGGTGGTGTTCCAGCATTCTCTTTTCCCAGCTGAGCACAGTACTGAACTCATACATCATGGGGTGGGGGGATTAGAAAAGAAGAAAAGCCAATTCCCTTTCACTGCTTGGTTTGTGTATTTAAGGACTCCTGGGAAGTTAACATTGTACAGGACTCGAGTTTCCTGCTTTTAACAAAGGCCCAAGACAAACAGAAACACTTTCTGCTCAGCCTCACAACAAGGACAAAGACTCCTTGCTGTCTCTCCAGTGGAGCAGAAGACTTGGAGACTGCACAGCAGGATCCTACCCCACCTTTGGTGGGTTCTTCAGCTGGAGTGCCATGCTTCTGTCTAAGCATCCCAGAAAGCCTTCTGATAGAGAGATCAGAGGAGATGCTGAACCCTGAACAGCCTCCTTCCTATCACATACATTCCTGAGGAAACAGACTCAAGAATAGGAGGCACTGCATTCAGTTGCCATCTCCTCAGCCTACAGAAGACAGACCAATGGCAAGCAGCCAAGAGAAAGAGGTGACATTTTGGCCTGGAGCTTTTAAAGACCTATTTCCTTCATGCTACAAAAATTAGTTGAAATCTAGCTTATTATGTTCCAGATCTCAGGACACACACTTCACACAGCAAGATGGATCAGCACAGGGAAATGAATGTCCCTCATCTGGTCCTCTAGGCAACCACCTTGCAGCCAGCCTCCCCCAGACCACACTTCAAGCTACTGCAGGGCCTCAGAGAAAGCCCCTCTACTTCTCCTGAGCTTCAAAAAAAAACCCACAGAATGCAGGATGGTTTAATATTCAGATTACACTCTGCAGAAAAGGTGACTGACAGGTTAAATTTTTACTGTTTTATTAAAGCATATTAGAGGACTTTGTTCTGACAAAATGTGGTTGATTGCTTTCCTTTCTGGGAACCCTACAGACTACCTATCAATGAACTAATTAGTCCAAGGACCATTAAGGGAAGTTTACCCACTGCACTTCCATGGAACAGGATTTCAGAGTCAATCATAAAGCAACAGCAGAGCCAGCAAGATTTCTATTCCATTTTCACATACCTTGAGTGTATCAGATGCTCAACAAAGCTCTCTTTGCTCTCCATGCAGTGAGCTGAGAGACTGCACCTCAAGGCCCATGTTCAGGAACACACTGAACAGTGTGGGATTCCCCAGCAACTTTTGGGTCCAGCATGACAACAGGATTGGGATCTGGCCTTGCACAGCTGATCCCAGTGTACTCTTCTAGAGTACAGTGTTTCTGGGATGAAATTCCCAGTCTGTTTTGCCAGCCCCTAGCTGGACCATGACTGGTTTAGGTGGGCATAAGGGATTAGTACAAACAGCAGATGACATCAGGACTCTTGATACTGTCTCTGCTGGCAACAGTGAGGGGAGGACTTCACACAGTTAATGAATATTGCTCTTGTAATTGACATGGAAAGAGAGTGGAAGAAAGTTTAAAGTCCTTTCCCAGGGATCACAAAAAATACAGCAATAGTAGCCATCAGGAAGTCTGGATAAGCAACTAGATAACATTTCAAGTCAATAAACTACTCTCCTGGGATGAAGTAGAGGGTCATAATTCCCCATAGCAACAGACAACATTCCTCTCCTACCCTTGACACGATATCCAGAGCAAACAGCCTTTCACATATTGATTCACAGCCTTCACACTTTGCCTTCAGACACCAGACCCTCACCATCCTCTGTCCCCACACCTTTGCTTCTCCAAGGAGGCAGAAAAGGGTCCAAAAGTGCTGAACTGTTTTTACCTACAATCTGCTGTGAAAAGCCTCTGTCTTGACAGCAGTTCTGAAGGATTTCTGCTATTCAGCAGTGCCTGAAGCATTATGTGCTGCCCTCCCAGTGAGTGTGTGTGTAACACTAATGGAAAGCAGCTGGTGGGCTGAAGCTGACTTAAAAAAAAAAAAATATCAGGAGGAAATGCCTTTCATACAGTCACATAGGCTCAGTCTGCAATTGTGTGAGAAGCCAGAAGGATAAGAAGGGGGAAGGGCAAATGAGACAAAACATTCATAAGCTACTAGAGAGAGCTGTGGAAATGCACTGTTACCAGTGCAGGACCTGAGAGAGAGAATGCCTCTGTCCCCTGTCCCCACAGACTCCCTCCCAGCAGTCATGCCACCCACTGAACCACTGCAGCATGGCCCTGCTCATGGGGACAGGAGGGCAGCATCACCAGTGAGCTGCAGCAGGGAGCAGGGTGGCTGGAGAGGCTGCACTGCAGGCAGAGCTGCCACAGCTTTGCAACCCTTGGCACCCTCACCAGACACAGTAACCTCCTGCAGATGTGCCACTTCCAGCTGCCCTCAGACACCTCCTTACCCTGCAGTGCTGGCTGGCCTGACCTTGGGCAGCTGCTGCCAACACGAGGATGTCCACTGGGAGTTGTATCTGCTCAGACAATAGAGCAAATACCTGCCTGTTTGCCAAAAGCCAAGTGAAATCTTTCTGAAGAGCCCACCCCTGGTAATAACTTCTCACATAGTTTTTCCAAAGTGTTTTCCAGTCTGCTCTGATGAGGAGAAACACGAAAGAACTTTGCTCAAATCAAGACTGGCACCACCATAGTCATGATCTAAGCACAGGCAACACCCAATAGCTTGGGCCCAAACTGCCTCCATTTGAAAGGAATGCACAGTAAATGACCCGGCTGAATTGCACCGTTTGGCTTTAGCATAGGAATAAGTTGGTGCTTTTCCCATGTAGTAATTCTTTTTCTTCACACTACTGGGGAACTTTCAGGAAACAGCTGGAATGAGGATCTTCTGCCACTCTTCCTAAAAAGAAGTAAAAGAAGCAGCAGAGTCTAAGTTAAGGAGCTAGCACATGGCCCTAGGAGACACTCTCTACTTGACATGGACACATCTGGAGTAGCTGGAAGGAGGGGGAATTTTTGCATTTAAAAATCAACAAGGATGTAACCAAGGGCTGCCTTTACTAGTCAGGGAGCTACACCCAGTGAGCATTATGCCTCTAGAAAGTTTCAAGAGCACAGCAAGAGGAAGCACCAAGCCACTATCACCAACAGCAGCCCTGCCTCATGTGAGGAGAGTCAAGATGTCAAGAGTCAGGACTGGGAATACAAGTAAAGCTGCCTCTGCATGTGGCAAATTCAACAACTACACATCCATGCCAGACCCAGGTGGTGGGCATATCTGGCCAGGGTTTTCTAGCTTGTGTGTGTGTCTGTGTGAGTTTTTTTAATCCCTCTCCAAACTCCTCATTAATTTGATTCTACCTGTGGCCTCCCAGCATGAAGTCAGCTGGCTGCTACCTGACCCGTGGTTGTAGAGCCCTCAGGTCCCTGGGCTGCTCTGCAGCAATCAGCAGAAGGTAGCCAAGGAAAGAAGTCACTGTCAGCTGGCTGCAACCTGCTCCACAGGGGCCTCAGAAACTGCCTGGCTGAGAAACTCTGTGGAAATTGCCAGTATCTGTGAACTGTGAAGGTGACAATTATTAGTTTAGACAGTAAAATCTTTGAGACAGAGCTCATCTTTTAAACATATCCTAGCAGACAGAGACTGCTGGGCTGGGACTTGGGAGAACTGGATGATTTTCCTGGCTCTATCACCGGATAACAGGGCAAGTTAATGGATTGCTGACACTGAGTTATTTATCACTCATCCTTGACTTTCTTTAGCTGTGGAATGGAGATGGTCACACTGAATACCTGGAAAGTTTAAAGAGCCCTGTGGAAGAGCTAAGAGCCACCTACCTCCTCTATGGGAGACCAGCATTCTGGAATGCCACCAAGTGACACTGCTATCAAGTGCTGCCATGACACAAAAGATAAATAACAGAAAACAGAAAATTCCACAAGAGAAGCCTGCATATCTTCCATGCCCCTGTACTGGAGTCACACACTGATTTACAAGATCTTATTCTCACAAAATGGGAAGAATCATTAAAAAAAGAAAGAGTCTGGAGACATTTTTACCAAATTAAGCTGTCTGAATATTGCAGGGGAAATGAGGCTGAAACAATAGCAAACGGAACAGCCAGAACTGAAACAGGCACTTCAGGCTATGTCTAAACATTTATTTCTTTTAGGTTTTTTTTTTGTTTATTTTCCAAAACAGTCACTTATCCCTCAATTTGTGGGTTAAAGAGCATCTTAAGGATGGGGGAAAAAAAAAAAAAAATCTTCCAATCAAACTTCCTAGGAGACATTTCTTCCAGGAAGAGATAGATTATACAGACATTGAATGCCCAAGAATTCAAAGAGCACTGAAAAAAGGAGAGGCTAACAGAAATCTCCAGGGTGAACTGGGTTACAAATTTTCACTCTGAGGATCAAACTGTCATAAAAACAGTCAGCCATCTTTTGGCTATAAGAGAGCAAATAAAATCAGGCTTTGTGGGATCAGGAAGCTCAGGAAACCTCTCTTCATGTGAAGTCCCAAAAATGTAGTTGGGGCAACATCTACTGCCTGTGCACATACAAAAATACAAACAAAGCCAGCTCCCTCCTGTGTTGAAACTTACTGTGCTCAGCTGGATAAATCAGAATCACAGAATCACAGAGTGTCAGGGGTTGGAAGGGAGCTAGAAGATCATCCAGTCCAACCCCCCTGCCTGAGCAGGGG
>JAOEGS010018875.1:77033-90536 GCA_025447755.1 Corythornis vintsioides
GTCCTGTCACTGGATGACCCTGAGCAGAGTCTGGCTCCATCCTCCCTACACTGCCCTGAACATATTGACAGACACTGATGAGGTCTCCCCTCAGTCTCCTAAGTTCCCACTGCCTGTGGCTATTTCTGCAGTGCAGAATCCATTGCAGCTCCTGGCCAAGGAAGGCCTGGGGTGTCTTCCCCGCTTGTGGAAGGAGCTTTTCTGTAGCTGGGTGTGAGGTTTGTGGGTCTCCCCTATTTTCCTCTACAGGATATCTCCTGCTGTATCTGCTCTTCTCTCCTGCCTGCTGTCTCTGAAGCCTCAAGTGAGGCAGCTTCTGAAGTACACTTGGTCTTGAAGCACGTGGAGAGCTGTCAGAGCCCAGAGCTCATGCATGTGGTTAAAGCAGGCCCTGAGCCATTTCTGTCCAAGGGCATCTACTGACTTTTCTCTTTACTATGAACAACCACTAAAAAAGGATTCTACTTCTCTGGGATTCCAGACACAAATACCTCTCCAAAATGGGATAATCTAAAATAAGATGATGTGAGCTAATGTTAGTTTTCACCAGTGGAATATCAAGCTGTATTTAACTCTGCTTTGAAGAAGTTGGTGAAGAAGCATCAGTGAGCAGAGAGGGCACATAACAGTAGAAAAACTCAGGAGGGTGACACCAAAGACAACAAGGACTGCAAGATTAGGTACTGACAAGCAGGCAGTGGGGGTGAGAGGGAATCAGATGGGGACAGACATTCTGTAAGGTCTTCATGGGTCAAGGCTGCAAGAAAGGAAGCAGTAAGACAATTGGATTTTTTTTGAAGGAATGAAATTTCAGCTTCCAACACATTTTCTTCACTAAATTGAGATGATGAAAAGCAGTCTGACTGCTAGAGTGAACTGGTAAACAATTCCTCTGCAAGATCTGTGTTTTTCCACATACACAGATAGCTTGATGATTAACACATCATAATTCTGAGCTAGAAATTATGGAAAAAAATTCAAATACATCCCATTTGCCACTGAGCCACTCTGTGGATCAGAAGTGTGTTGTTGGATGAGTGATCCTTACAAGCCCTGGCAAAAGTGCATGGTTACCATTCTGAGAGTGAATAAGCATAAATGAATTCATAGTGAGTAAAATAAAGCATTTAGTTCACTAATTAGCACCAGATCTTTGAAACTTGGAGGCCAAAAGAAACAACCACCACAGAAGTTCAAAGCTGGAATGTTGCCTCAGCTCTGGCTAGATGGTTAGAAATAAAGAACCAGGAGGCTTTGTCTGCACAGCCAAGTTACCCTGCTCTGACTGGGAATGCTGCAATCCCCTCAACAGTCAGTCACAACATGCTACAGCACAGTGACAGGGTACCACAGCTGACAGAACCCCTGTGCACCTGCACCATGCAGCAGCACACCCTGGTGCAATGATATGGTTAAAAACTTAGTAATGTGTGTGGCCCAGGCCTCAGCTTCTTCTGTACATGGTGCTGGAAACACGGGGCTGTTAGCACAGCCCTGACAGTTAACACAGTGAGGAACAGTGGCAGCATCTGCAACCAGAATCAGGAGATAACCAGCTGACCTTTTTTGTTGTTTAAACAGTGGCTGGCTCCCACAATGGATTCTTGGAGAGCCACCTGTTATCTTGATACAAATATTTATAATATAACAAGATTTCAAAAATAAATAATCAAATTAACAGTCAGCAGTTAGTATCTGCTGTATTCAAAATACTGCTTAAAACTCCCTGATCTGTAACAGTTTCAGCAACCTTGAAACTACAACAGATTTAAAGCAGAACTGTATGTTTGGATCACACTGGACTGGAGCACCTTGTGCTCAACTGTTTTCTGACAGCAGCAAACCTTAGGAGAAATATGGGGGAAGAAAAAAAAAGGAACCTTGGAATTACCCTGGGTACTTTTTCCTGTTCACCCATAAACTTATCTCAGCATTTCCCAGGTAATTAGCTGTAGCTGCCCTACACCAGCTTAAGTAGGTTATCCACTGGAAGTACAGCTTGGACCTACTACATTTTTGTCCCACATACCTATAGAGTCAGATTTCAGCTTCTAAAACCAATTTTAGGCCTTCACATCACAGCTATTAAACTTTTGAGACCTCTGTACAAGGAGGAAATGACAAATTAATCTCTGCAGTTGGTGGCAAGGATACAAAGCTAGAGCTGTGAGAAGCAGAAGTTTCTGCATCCTAAGAGAACACAAGTCAAAATTATGAGGAGATGTTTTCAAGGCTCAGTCTGTCAAAATAATGCAGACAAGAAACCTGACAGCCAAATGGTGCAGAAGAGTGAGAATCACATTCAGCAGAGTGTCCCAAACCAAAAAGCTTCTGCTCTAGTGCCAGAGCAGTGGAATAGGCAGCATCAGAGGCACACATCTGTCAAATACTCAGCACCTTGGCAACAGGGAAAAGGCTGTTCTGCTGAAACCAAACAAACTGACAGGCCTGCTTGGAATTCCTCTGCCTACAGCCTGCAAACACACCACATCTCTGTGGCTGCTCAAACAAACACCATCCAGAGAGAAGCATGGACAGGAGGAGGAGGACTGGGAGACGTGGAGTGACTCACTGGTGTATTAAGCCAGAACCAAACTCCTTGCACAGAGATGAGTCAAACTGAATGAATCAACAAAGAAAAATAATTGATCTTTTTGTTAATAATACAGCACCATTGTGCTAACTGTGCTCAACTGCCTGCAGAGCCATGGCCCTGCCACCTCCCAACTGCTTTTGTTCACCCTCCCTACTATTCTTGAGTAAGAAAATAGGACTTAAGCCTCCACACATTTCACAGCAGGCACAGCACTGAACAGTCCCTGTGGGCTGAAGACAAAATGCTCACAGATGTCTAAATACTCTGTATAATTGCTATGTACAGGAACGTGCTCATAGGTTGTGCACTGAAAGATTCCTGAGAGACTCAGGATGCCCAGGGAGTCCCTTCACCTCATCTCACCCTCTCTGACTTGGCCCCAGCTGGGAGAGCTCTCCATTTCCCACAAAAGCACATCCCTTCTGCTCAGTGCTCTGCCTCTTGCACCCTCCAGGAGCTGTTCCTTGACATGTGGTGTCGTCACCCCAGTGTGGATCCAGGGATTATCTCTGCACTGGTGAACTTGCTTTGCTGGTCAGAAACTACCTTTCAACCTCAGATCTTATGAGGAGTGGTTGAGGCAACTGGGTTTGTTTAGCCTGGAGAAAAGGAGGCACAGGAGAGACCTTATCACCCCATACAACTCCCTGAAAGTAGGTTGTAGTAAGGTGGGTGTTGGTTTGTTCTCCCAGGTAACAAGTGATAAGAGAAGAGGAAATGGCCTCAAGTTGCACCAGGGGAGGCTTAGGTTGGACATTAGGAAAAATTTCTTCACTGGAAGGGTTGCTAAGCAGTGGAACAGGCTGCCCAGGGGAAGTGGTGGGGTCACCATCCCTGGAGGTACGTAAAAGACATATAGATGAGGTGCTTAGGGACATGGTTTAGTAGTGGGATTGGCAGTGTTAGGTTAATAGTTGGACTTTATCTTGAAGGTCTTTTCCAGCTGAAACAATTCTATGATTCTATATTTTAATCTCAAAAATAACCCCAACAAACTCACACTTAAAAACTTAATGAGTGATTCTTGTCCTCCCAGAGAAACACTGTGTTAAGTGGTGTACAAAACACAGGTAAACAAACATATTTCAGGATGCCAAAGTGTTCAGGGGAAGCATTTCACCTCACCAGAATCCTTTACCCACACAAACAGACCCCCCCAGATGACCACAGCTCTCAGGCAGGACACGCTGGCTCCAAAGCTCCCTCCTCCAGTGCCAGCCCCACTGAGACCTCTGCTGAGCTGAGCCCACGTATGCTGGGGGATGCCAGGGAACCCTCTGCCTGTGAGTCCTGGAGAGATGCTCCCTGTCTAAAGCTGAGCCAAGGAGTGAAGTGTCTCCTGCTGAGGACAGTCAGACACAGCCACCCAGGCCCCGCGGCGCCTGCGAGGACAGAGGGAGGCCTCAGAAGGCAAATGAGCTGCTGACAGAGAAGAGCCAACAGTCTGGAGTTCCTCCCAGTGCCAAGTTGCTACTTCAGTAGCAGTTGGTGAAGCTTTAAACCAGGGCCAATTCACTTGCTAGTGTCCAAGCTCCAACCAACCAAAGGCTCTAAGGACCCCACACAGATTTTTATGGAAAAGATGCAGTGCACACCAAGGGATTTCTGGCACTACTTCCACTGGCCCCTGAGAGCCTCTCCAACAAGAGGGCTTGGGGCAAAAGGGTGGGATGCAGCGAAGAGACATCTCAGCTTCATTTGTTATCCATCAGGGGGACAGGGCTGTACCATCTTTGAAATAATCCCAGTAAACACCAAAATCTCTTCCTGACTCTCATCAGGTGACAGCAACAGAGCACCAGCACCTAGTCCACAAAACACTTTTAGCTCCATTTCATGTTCATAACATCATTTTACATTTGCAATGGCTTTCATTTCAAACAACCTGAAAATATCTGAAAATTATACTTACTTGAAAATGATACTTATTAGAAAATTATATATTCCTTTCTTGATCAACTTGCCTTTCCCCAAATGCTGAACTTCTTTGCAGGGTAAGAGTGCACATCAGCATTTTTTTACCATTTCAAACTATAAGAAAAGACTACAACATCCCACTGGACATGCAGAGCTTGGCACAGCAGAAGACCCTGAAACTGATATATGTTCATAATTCTGGGATTGCTTGTGAAAGGCACCATGAAATCCTGAGTGACCACATGAAGTACAGACCAGTTAAATACATTTCCTTATAGTTAGTTATAGAAACCAGCTCTGAGCTGGCATGCAAGGCCTTCAGCCAAGTATTTTATATAGCTTCTAACACACTATATTTGTCTTTGGAAATTGGCAGTTTGCATTGACCATCAGTGAACCTTATTATTCAAGTAACCACATTTTCAGTTCATAACTATGTGTTTGTCTAGTACCAAAAACTGAGACATGTATGAAAAGATTCCTCCACAGGCTTTAGAAAACTTCATCCTAAATGTCCAGTCTAATATTTTTTTCTGACACCATACTAGGACCAAGTCCAACAAAACTTTGCACCAAGTATGATGAGCTATAAGCTTACTGGAAGAACAATTTCAGATTATTCAGGTTGCAGATGCTGGTTCAAGAGAAATACAAAGGCAATCTACAACTTTCACCTCAGGGGAAGAGCAGCCAAGTTTGGGGCTGTGATGAAGAATCACATGGATGAGAATTTGGGCTTTTTTTTGATGTGACATCTCATGAAAGAACCCTAACAGAGCCCAGGGACTCTGCACAAGGATCAGATTCAGCCATGCATTATCACAGTGTAGCAAGGCAGAGCCTTAGCCTCCCTTGCAGAAGGTGTGGGAGTGAAGGGAACTGTGGTGGCAGCAGAGGAGAGCAAGACCCAGAGGAGCTTTGTCAAACAGCCCAGGTGCTTTCACTGGACCCAGCAGCTCAGAGCCCTGGCTGGAGCCTTTCCCAGTGCCAGTGGCAGGTTTCATGGCCTGCACTGAGCTCTGTGCTGCTTTGGCTAAATCCCTCCTGGTGCCCAAGTCAATTGTTTAAAAGATAAAAGTCATTTCATTGCAAAGTAGCTTTCATTCAGAAAGCAAACTAACTCCTACAGGTCGAATGACCATGTGAGGATTTGGGGGAAGCTATTTCAATGACCCATTTGTCCAGAAAGATAAACCCTTCATGTCAAAATCCAAATAAATCACATTCAAAATTAATCTCAGGCTAAGAACATCACTGTTACTGCAATTGGTGTCTAAGACTCAATTTAGCTGCCAATAATCACAGCCAAAGCAGCATACAAAATTTGTAAAGACTGCAAAGTATTAATAATTGCACTAATCCACTTGGGAATGCCTAAGAGGGCTGAAATTACAGGCTAAGGAATAAAATCTGTATATATATCAAATGTAAAGATCTAACTGAAGAGTATAAGAAAGAAGAATTTGTCTGAGAAAAAAAACCCAAACAACCAACCCTGTTCCACATCAATTTGGTGGAGAGCCACCAGGAGAGATCATATGCCATGTGAAAGAAGCTTCATCTGAGCCTTTAAAACTTCTCTTAGACTTCCAAGTTTGGTTTAACTCCATTAAATGCTGGAGGATTTGGGGGAAAACTGCTTAGCATAAATCAAAACATATCAACTGATTCAATTGTCAATTCAAGTGTCAATCCTCCTTCATCAGGACTCACTCTTAGCCCCTTGCTAGTTCTGATCACATCCTCCCCCTTTATCTGAGGAGACTGACTTTCCTAATATTAATTCCCTCTTACAGACACTGTTGCAAATTACAGGGAAGGAAGAGTCAATGTGGGATGGAAATGCTAACTGAAATCAAATAGCAATGGTGTGCCTTTGAAAATGCACATTTCCACCACAGCAATGTGAGACAAACTGGTGGTATGAGGGATAAACCTTTAGGAGAGGGAAGAGGAGAATTGCCAACTTCACTTTTGAATGGTTTTTTTTCCCCTCTGCCAACTAGGACTTACCCACACATTTAACTGTCAGCATCCACAGCTTAAGCCTCAAGATCCAACTCTTGAAAGCTTGCCTTTCACTGTGCATTTTCACTTTCTGTAATCCCACACTGGATGCAAGAATAGAGCCCTCTACAGTCTGTGGATGCAAAACATTATCAAAAACCACTGCTCAGGTTTTGCAGCAGAGAATTTTGTTCCATTCCTTAGCAGGGAGAATGTCAAAGGAAAAACAGAATGTCTCTTCATGGTGGTTTAAAGCACAAACACTACCATGCATTGTCCCATTTTCTTCTCCCTTTACAGTCTGCTCCCACAGAATATGATAGTGAAGCAATAAAAAAATATTTCTTTTAAATATAACCAAATCTCCCCACAGGGAGCAATTACTGAAACAAACCTCAGGTTGCTTATACAAAAAATGAAGACATCAAGTACTCAAAGAGCATTTCATGCCAGATTTCTAGCTGAACATTTTTTAAAAGCAAATGTGCATTTCTGTATGACTCATTTTTGGTGTTAATATATAAACAATACAGCTAATCAATAAGGAAGAAGACATTTTTTCCCTCCTGCTATAATTAGATAGAAAAAGGCTCTTAATTCCTTTGTCAATATTTCATGTTTCTACCTCTAAAAAAAAACCAACACGACCAATTTTCACCAGTTTGTTATTTCAGCCAGGATTGATTTTTTGCACTTTTGTGCTCAGAGTGGCACTTCATTCTCAAGGAATAAGGATTTTGTTCAGTGCTCCTGCTGAAACACAACAAAGACAGGATTCCAAAGTACCCATTAGACTCCAGCTCACTTTGGAAAGGTGCAGGGGAGGGCTCAGCATGGCACTTACTTCTGACTTTTCAGGCAGCCGTAGAATCCAGCCATGGTCCTTCCTGGGAGGCGTGGGGGCATTTAATTCATCCTTGCATGTGGATGGCAGCACAAAGGCTCTGCAGCTTCAGCTCCTGCTCCCCAAAAGCCAACACCCCCCCCCCAAGAAAGCCAGCATGCCGATGCAATTACTAGCCAGATAAAGTTCCTGATCTGAGGCCCTCAGACTCTGCTGAACTGGGTCCAAGGAGGGCTGTGCCTGTTCCATAAATGGTTATGAATTGTTAACTCCCCCTTTTCCTGTCTCCTTCCAGCTCTTGGTAAGCACAGCATCCTAAAGTGTAAAATACCATATGGCATTTGATTCTGTCTCCCTGTGGGACTAATGAGAGGCTTGGTTGTAATTAGGATGTGAAGAAGCCCCGAGGAGATTAATTGTTATTGTTATTTTTTTAGACAGAGGAAGGCTACAGAAAATATTTGCAGCATCTTTAAAATAACCACTAAGAACTGTAGCCATTCTCCAGCACATAAGGGGTGCACAGGACCTTCCAGAACAGGCATTATCCCATCTCACTGTAAATCACAAACTATTCTAACAAGCTATTCTGCACATTAACAGGAAGAAAAAAAAAAAAAAAAATTAAAATCCCTGAAATATTGCAAGGCTAGGCAAAAAGCTCTGGAGTTTAAAGCAGCCAGAATACCCACATGAGAAAAGTCCTGCCTGGTGATCCCTCTGAAACACACTAACAGTTGTAGCTCACTACCACAACTAAGGCAGCCCTCACGGGGTGTGGAGGGAGGCAAATGGCTATGGTTTAATGCTGGGGAACATAAACTGCACACACAGGGGTGACCCAAGCCCTGGGGACAGCAGATCTGCACACGTTCTTGAATTATATTGTACTAAATTCATCTGGAAAAGGATCTGCACCGTGGCTGTTCATGACCTTGGCTGAGGTAAAGGCAGAGGTGAGGCTGCCTCCTCAGAGCCAGGGAGCAGCAGCAGCCACTCACAAAGTGGTAGCCTGTTCCTGGAGTCATGTGTGTTGGGAAGAATCTCAGCTCCCCTGGAAAAATAGCAAGGATATTTAAATGTAGGAAGTTCATAACACTCTGTTTGCAAAGGAAAGATTTACACTCGATCCCAGAGGATCAGAAGAAAACCACATTTATTTGTATTTCTCAGTTAGCACACAGGATTTGAATACTTGGGTCTGGCAAGATGATAGGAGAGAGTATTGTGTGAGTATTTCTAGAAGAGTTCCTCTTAAAGGCATTGAGTATCAATACCTGACCTCATGTGGAGCAGTTCTTGAATACTAGGAAAAAACATTTCATCTTACCATCTTTGCCATAAGAGAGATGTGCAGTTTGAGAAATGACCCTCTGGTGAGGAGTTCCCTGACTCAGCTCCAGCAGTTTCATAATGATGCAGAACTTACACATCTGTGACCAGACAACTCCATTTCTCTGCTTTCTGTAAGGTCCCCTACACAAAGGAAAGCCAAGACACAAATGTCCAATGACAGCAAGCACAAGGGCCAGCACAGACAGGAACCAAATCATATTCTAGTCTAGTTGCCCACTTAGCAGGAAAGAGAGAGCCTCTAGGAGCAGCCAACTCCAATGCCACCCACAGAAGAGCTGCAAACCAAACCCCACCTCAAGCAGATACACTCTCTCTCCCTCAGGAAAAGGCAAAGCAGCACAAACTCAGTGACACTGGTTGAAGTTTTACCCAAATGAGTGTCACTTGTCCTGAACTACTGCATTTGCACTGACTCCTCATGCTCACAGAAGAGGAGCTGGAGAGCATTAGTCTCCACCCCATGGAGAAAGCCCACAGGAAAAAAAAAAGAAGTAAAAATCAAGGCTCTAGTTATTGGGTAACAAACACCACAGAGGAATTCCTGGAGATTACTGGAGAAACCTTCTGACTGGCTTAACATACAAAATCTTGGATGGAGGATTGCATCTGAAAGCTGCCTGGCATTTAGTTCAGAAAATGCTGCCAACTGAAACATTTACAGTAAGAAATGAAGGAGAGCTCAAAAGAAATTCACATTTGTATTTAAAAGCAAGAAAGATCAAATGGGTACCCAGTGGGAAGGCTCAATCCCTAAAGCCTGTGGAAGGGTGTAATCCTGATGGCTTTGGAAGAATTTCAACACTTTAATTGGTGTAGAAAATGTCCTACAAGCTTCAAAAGATCAGATTTTTTGCTAACAGGAAGAAGATTCCCTGTCTCCTAACCTCTTCAGATGGTTTGCCTTCAGAATATGCTCCCTTTAATTATTTCCTTTTCTTTTATGTATTTTTGTCTTGAAGTTACTTACTTGAACATGCAAATCTTCATCTGTTGGGTTCTGTTTAGGTCAAACATAGTCCTGTTCCCAGGAGCTGGTAGTTTAGCAACACACATTGCACCATCTAGAAACCCCCTTGCTTTCCAAGAAGCACAGACAAGTAAACAGTCATTAAAAATAATTATCTCACCTCAGGAGTTAATCCTTTATGATTCTCTATCTTCATCTCACTCTCCAAGCCACTTCATGGTAGCATTTATTACTCACTGCTCTCTATCACTAGCACAGTTCCAAATGCTTTTTGGTACAGATCTGAAATCTTGGATGATGATAAACATCAGGGCTCTACATCCACAGGTAAATAAGCAGTGAAGTGCTGTACCCCAGGTCTGACAGCCAAACAGTCACAGCTTGGACAACAGCTCTTCACCTGTCAAGTGCTAAAGCAAATGGGCTGCTCCTGCCAGTTAATTAATTAAGGTTGTTTTCAACTTGGAAAGTAATAAATAACCAGAGAATACAGACTTTGGCAAAGGAAAGATGGTTCTTTAAAGACAGGGAAGACAGTGAGTTTAAACACCTGGATGTTGACTCAGATCTGGATTTTCTCTAAAGTTTGTGGCTTGGCTTGACTGAAACAGCCCAGTCCAGGCCCACGTTCAGCTGGAAATTATGGCCTTACCTGTTGACTTCTTCAAACTCACTGTCCCTCAACAGTCCAGCACTGCACCACCCCCTGTGATCCCTGCACATCCGCATCCCCCTCACTGCATCTCCCAGGCACCTTCTGCAGGCAGAACAAGCAGCCCCCTGGCAGTGGCACCTGGTAAACTGCCCATCACATTTAATTTCTCCAAAGGGAATGAGGGAGGCAAGTCTGAGCAAGGCCCAGCAACCCCATCATTTTAGAAATGCACCAAAACACAGCTCCTAAAATCAAGGAGTTGCTTCTTAGGCACTTTCCCTGTGTCACTGCCAAAAAAAAAAAAAGCCTCTTCAACATGAGGAACCAACAGCCATCCACCCAGCAATCCAACAGGAGAAACAGGAGTGAAAAAACACTGGCAGGTTTCCACAGCTACTTCCTACACGTGCACAGGTACACAGGGCACACAGGGCACACAGCAGCAGCCTGGCAGCAGGGGTGGTAGGAGCTACACCCACAACTGGCAATTCAAAATACTTCTCATGTGAGCCAGATCTGCTGCTTTTCTTGCAGCCTCTTGGACCTAGATCTCTAAGGTCCTTGCCTCCCTGGCCCTCAGACACTCAACACACATTGCAAAACACCCATCCAGAGCCTGCAGTCAGCACACACTCCCTGCAAAGCAAGAGATGGACCAGATGGCACAGGCTGGAAATCCCACCATTCACACACTGTGGTTAAACATGGATGTTTGGGTTGGTTGGTTGGTTTGTTTTCAGAAAGGGACAACAGTTTCCTGTGAATTTTTCACCAAACACACACTGAGGTAGGAGCAGAAATCCTACAGCCAACAGAGTTCTTGGTAACAAGGCAGAGTTTGGTCTCACATTTTGAACTTCAGCCTCTCCCCTGGTCACTCTAACATTAAAGTGGCATTTTGACTGAATTCCTCTGGTAGGTTTTGCTGTTGTGAAAAGCCCCCTGCCTAGCAGAGAACACACTGCAGGAGGTTTGCAGCTCCCCCCAGCACCTCTGTGATTGGGGAGCTGGACTATACTCATCTATGTGCACTTGGATTTTGCATAATGAAGATTCTGGGCATTTTTTACATAGTTCTTTTGCTTCCCTCCACCCTGCCCAGCTATTGTCACAGCCTGAGCATCACTGCACCCTGCAATGGGCTTGTGCAGCTGCACAGACTCTTCCCTCTTTTTAGGGCAGGGCTGTGAACCCCTAAACAACTGACATTTTCTATCATTTAACCCTGAAAAAGTAATCCTGTCAGTATCTGGACAACAAATGAAGTATTTGGGGCAAATCCAGCACAATCCCAAGTCTAGCTTTTCAGTTCTCATGTCTTTACTGAGCAATGCAGCCTGGCTTCATGGAGCACTTTCAGACCAGATTTACTGCTGCACTTGATCTTGCCCAAGTGCTCACAAAAATGTGTCATTCCAGCTGAGTTGCATGTAAAGCATTCCTTGATTACAACCTGGAATAAACCCTGCACAGATATCTACCCATAACACTGCAAATCACTCTTCCCCTACCACAATTCTCTGCATTGGGCAAGTGGATTCTTCACCTGTGTGCTAACATAGATGTGACTGAGGTAACACTTTCCTGAAGTAGAAATGAATTCAGCTTTCTCACAAGTGAGATTCCTGGGCTGGCAAATGGGCCTGGCTTGGAAATGCTCAGTGAAAACCCTTCAATACTAAAGAAACAACTAAACATGCACCACTGATAAAAGCTGCAGTATCAGAGCTTTAAACAAACAGGGTGGGAATCAAACACTGCAGAAAACAAAGAAGTGGAGATAAGAGGATTTCTGCCTTGCAGAGTTTATACATCCATCTGTGATTAATATTAGGAGGAAAATGAGGTAAAAGCCTATCTCTGCAAGTAGATAGTCAGAGGCCTCTATCTATGCACTGTATCAGCTTTTTATTCATGCACATAAGCCCAAAGAATTTGCCATGATACTTGCTCTGAAATCTAATTACTGTGTGTTGCTCTAATTATGTCTGGTTTTACACTGTGTGTGCAATGTGTGGGATTTGGGGGATTTTTGTTGCTGTTATTCCCTGTTAAGAGGGATTCCTGCAAGATCCTTCAGAACACTTCAAAGCAAGAAGCAATACATATCACCTCTTTGCTCCCAGTGTTTGGGAATTAACCTTTTGCAGTTTACCACAAACACTGCTGTCTTCACCTCTGAGGAAGGAGTGATGATAAACTTTGTTACTGACATGCATTATTGAATTCTAAAATATGGCCAGAAAGACCCTGGTAAGATAAATGTGTCCTTTGTGTCCCCACCATCAAAGGTGAACTCCTCCTGGGTTAGCTGGAGATGAAGGTCAGCCCATGTGTCATTCAAAAGGTCATTTCCCCTAGATTTGCAGCAGGATCACAGATGTAACCTCAGATTTCAGTGTTAGAAAATAACAATTGCCAAACAAATGATACAGATAAAGAGAGAGGAGTGTTTGCTTGACATTTTACAAATCTACAGTGATTGACCTGCATATAACTATTTATTTCTAGAGAGTAACAGCATCCCTGTGAACACTGACAATAGAGCCAGGACGAGCTGCCTCTCACAGATCTGCTTTTTTCATGCAACATCATAAATCTAAAATCCAAGATTTTAATGGGTCTGAATGAAAAGCAGATTATTTTTGACACAGTGGAAGAGCTTGGTATTTCCTGTGAAAAAACCAGCACGGTCAATATTTTATATACTGGGAAACTGTGGTTCTTTTGTCTAAGAGGGGGTTGTGCAGAAGCTGAACAAAGGAGCTCTATTTCTACACATTCTCACTTAAGAAAATACCATGTTAAAATAGAATAAGTTCCAACAACATAACTTTTCCTGCTCGGTGTCCAGGAAGGCACCAATATACAGCACCATCTGGAGAGAAATGTGAGAACACTGGTGTGTAGCTGCAGGCACATGGCCCAGAGCCTGGTATAGCTGTGAACACCAGAGGTACCAGCTCCTGAGTCTAAACAAATATCCTGAGATGATGTGAGTAATGAATTGTTTTCTACACCCCAAATTCCCCTCTAGGGATAGATCCAGTCGATGTCCTTGCAACATGTCATCCAGTGACAGGGCAAGAGGCAATGGGTGCAAACTGGAGCACAAGAGGTTTAGGGTCAACACAAGGAAGAACTTTTTCTCAGTGAGGGTG
>JAOEGS010018877.1:0-21956 GCA_025447755.1 Corythornis vintsioides
CTTTCCTCCAGATGCTTAGAGATGGCAGCAAGGACAAGCTGTTCCAGCACCTTTCCAGGGATGGAGGTGAGGCTGACCTGATTATAGTTACCTGGCTCCTCCTTTTTGAAGGCTGAAGGCTCATCTTAGCTTCAAAGCAGAAAGCACTGTATTAAATGTCTTGCTGGTTAATACACTCCCTTTTAAGGTTCTGCTGAATACACAGACTGTGGGTCATATGTCTGGGAGAGCAGTACCATGCAACAAACCAGGTACAAGTCTCCTGCAATTCTCCCCAAACCTCAGTGCAAGAAGCCCACCATAATGGTGGTCTGATACCATCCCTTTCCATAGAGCAGCTGTGTCCTGACACTCCATCATCCTGTTGAGAGCCTCTGTTCTAGTTGCATCAGCTGAGGTATCTACTGAAAAGAAAGGCTGCTCTGGCCAGCCTCCCCCAGTGCCACACTGGATACTCTAATCATTGCAGCAAGTTCAAGAGGATAATAATCATTACAATAAATGCTCTCCTGCACTCCTAGCAAGAACAGAGATGGAAAAGAAAATGGATGTTTTGTTAATTACTTATTTCCCTTCATTCTCAAGAGTAACATTCCAAATCTGTACTCATATAGGATCAATTTCTCTCATGGTTAATGAGTCCAGGTTGACAGTGCTGGTCCTGGTGATAAGGGGGAGCCACTGTGAAAAATGGAACTCACAGGAGCATTTGTGTAAACATCTCCCAAGTCAGAAGAGAAGTAGATTAATTTTGATCAAGTCACTTTAGCACTCACAGTAAAATTGTATCAGTCACATAAAGAAGGCTGCTTGTGCTCTAAGTACTCTGGAAATGCTGCTAAACCTCAGCTACCAGAACTGGGGGTTATGTCAGGGGGAATGAATTTAAATATTCCTTAAGATTCACCACCCCAGTAAGTCACAACATTTGCCCAAGCAGTTGATCTCCATAGAGTTTAAAACCCCCAAAGAAAAATTTTCTTTACTGGAAACTCCTACATAATCTCAAAATCTATGAATAGCACTGATTGTAATTGAGCCAAAGAGGCTCCTTCCTACAGATCTGCTGGGGACATCATTTCCCATGAGAACGAGCTACACTGATGTCAACAAATCAGACATCAACTCAGTTCATCACAAGGTATGAAAAATCATCTCTGTGATCTGCACTTTAGCTCTGGAGGTTGGAGAGGGTCCACGAGTTTAATCCTTATCTTCTGCTACTCTTTGGCCTTTTCAGTTGCATAAAAAAGCACTAACCATTTATAGAAGATGTTAAATGTCATGCTCTAAAGCTCTCAGTCAAACAGTATTTACGATCTGCAGGAAAGCCAATGAAACTGCATAGGCTGAAGCACCAGGAATATGTGAAAGAAATCTTGGAGCTATATTTTCTTTAGATTTGTTCTTGACAACCACCCACCCTTCTCAAAGTTAAAAGGAAGCAAACCAGAATCAGTGCTCAAATGAAAAGCAGCTGACTGAAAATAAATGCCACTAGCAACAAATATTCATAGCCATCAAACTATGGAAATTATCTGAATAAGCTGCACTCTGTGGCCTAAGTGCAGTAGATGAGACAGGCAAAGGAGAGTATCAGAGCTATCAAACCCTGCCACATCTCTGGCAGCAGAACATACACACAGTGTGTGGCTAGCCACCAGCCTGGTGCTCTACTGGGCTTTGGACACCCTGCAACTGCAGAGTACACACACTGCAGATGATTGTACATGTCACAGAATCAAGGTGGCTGCAAAGAAAGAGCAAGGTCCAGCAGAGAAAAAATCCCCAGCACACAGGACAAGTGCAGAAACTCCAACCAACACCCAAATACACTTAACAAATGACTATGTTCATTTCACAATCCTGATCATTCCTTTAGACATGTTCCTAATTGTGGATCTAGCTAGCCAAGAGACATTCCCTTCCATTGGTAACTATAGTCTCCAACAAATACAATCTGCTATATTAATTTACTATTATACTTACTATTTCAATCCTGTGAAAAGAAAATTAAAGAACATAATCCAAAGTCACCCACCAACTACAATGCATTCCAAGCTAAAACAGACTGTATTTCTTTCCCACGTATAAATAAAAATAATCCCTTATAAACTGAGAGCTTCAAATCAATGAAAGCATTTATTGTATTTTTCTGCTTTAAAAATAAAGCAGAATTAGCTCAGCTATTATGACAATGGACAGAAGAGCTCTGGAATTCCCCATTGGAATTTAGGGATAAGGATTTATGGTTTGTGTAGTGTTCATAGGCAGGAAAGAACTTGACTATCTGACCTGTAGAAAAATACATTGGTACTGCTGGCAAGATTGATAACACACACTTGTGCTGCAGACAATGCTGCTGCTAGCACTTTTCAAAATAGTTTCTTACAATCTTTTAACTCTTCTTCAGTCAAAAATTAACAGAAATTAAATTCTGAGACCCTTTTGTAAGTTCTCCCACATAGCAAATTTTTTTTTAATCTAACTTTCATCAATTGCTCACGTGCCAGTTCATGAAAAAAAGTTATTCCTTTGTTCATCCACTCCTAGAATAACATGAGGTCAAAGATTCAGTTGCTTGCATTCTGGCTGGCATCCAGGACAGTATTTTCCCTTTACCTGGCCACTTCATGTCTTCTAACAGTTACAAGGGTCTTCAACAGCAGGTATTTTGCATTTTCTCATGATATTGTCAGGGTTGTAAGGATGCTTCTTTTAATGATAATGTATAATTAGGCAAAAAGCATTACAGAATAACTCAATTAGATCTCATTACACTTGTTGCCAGACAGTAAAAAATGCAGCAAATTGGATTTTTAGGGAAAGAGAGAGTGCATTTCTCAATATCCTCATGTTAAAAGGCTTCCTGAAGTATCCCTCAACATATGTAAAATTGTGGTCACAGTGCCATAAATTCAGTATGTGGGAAGTGTTGGTACTAATTACTGGTATAGAACCTTGACATCAGACATTGCAAAAACGAAGCTTCAACCAGACTAGCTCTTTGACAGAAAAGAGATAATTATTGGGCTTCCACTCTGAAGGAATTCCCAGGACTTATTAATGCTAGCACACAAAAAACCCACAACCCAATCAAAGAACAGAAGTTTTTTTCACAGTGATCAAAAGACCCAACTCTAAGAAAAATATTACATATGATCAAACAATAGAAGACCCACTTAACCATTTCTTTGTCATGGCTTTGCTGTAGATGTCCTAATCATTTTTCAATTTTCACAGGAACATCCAAGGATGTGACTGACTAAATATGTCAACATATCACAAGGTTCATGAAGGCTGCAGAATTAGAAAAGGAAGTAAAAAAGAAAAAGGTGCTGGGAAGGGAGTTTGCACTGAACCTGGTTAACCAGACAAGGGTGGGGGAAGCTCCATTCTTGAAGGTTCTCAAGATTACACAGAAAAAAGGCCACAGCCTCAACCAAACACCTTGGAATACTCTTGCTGAAGTAGCATCTTCAGCATGTTGATTTCATTCCTAGAAAATATTTCCTCTACAAAAAAACCTCAAGCACTCCCAGCTCCTCAGGAAATTTCAGGAGAAAATTTTATGCTAAGCTAAGAATTCTAGGACAGTCTTATTTCTCCTCATCTTTTGACTTCAGAGGATGTTCACCCTCCAAAACAGTCTCTAACATCTTAATTTCCTGTCCATTTTTGCTGGGAAGCAGATACCTTTCTATCCTCACTTTCCTGTACCATACACATCCATGCCCTCAGTTATTCAGATTTGCCTGTCAGGAGAACGACGTGATTCATTGTCATTCAGCATCTTCATCTCTCAGCTGCTGTCTTCTAGTTGCTTCCCTTGCACCCCCTGGATTAAATATTGATTATTCCTACTGTTTGATACCCTTACTGTTACTTTATTGATCTGCAAAGGATACAAGTTATTTTCATAACAAAGGACAAAAGAGTGTCACTCAAAAGTAAACTAAGTGGATGAACACAGACAGACACATTCTACAGCCAGGTGAGTCAACCTTGAAAAGCATAAGGATATAAATAATATTAATATAAAATATTAATTAACAAAACCTAATGCTATGACAATGTGTAGTTTCATCTAATGTAACAGCTACGATTTGTACTATGATGGTTATTTTTTCTTCAAGACCACCAAAATGATGCAATATGGATAAAACCATATTTTTTTTCCACTAACAATGATTTTCCACTAAGAATGATGCTTATATAAAATGTTATAAAACCTGACACTATTAAAGAAGGCAAAGAGCTGCTACTATGTTTAGAACACAACCACACTCATTCATCACACTGAATGGAACTGATAAAGAATGTCAGTTTGGCAAGAAACAGTGACAAGTATTTTTTTCCACTGTCTAATCATATTAATCTGAATTTGCTATATTACTATGCATGATATATATAATAAATGTTATTTATATAAAAGTAATTTCAGTTATTTCAGTCTTGAGAAACACTGCAACTTTTAACCATTAAATGATTTTACAGAGATACAAAATGTGAGATCACAACATAATTACTGACAAACTGAAACTCTAACCATTTTCTTTTCAATAAATTTTTTTTAGCAGCAAGAAAAATTATTTCACTAGACAATGCAACAGAAATAATTCAGCAAGAAGGTAAGGTGCACTCTGCTACAATTACTGTCATTTTATGGCTTCAATACATATTTGTGTGAAAGGTTGAATGCACTAAACACATCAGAGCATATCTTATTACTCAATAATGCACACAGCTACCTCATTGGCATTATCACATGGTTATTTCAGGTTTTTCCTGAAGAAGAAAGGAAGCTGCAAGGAAACTTTACACTTCTTGTTGTTCATTTTATTGGATCATTTCTGATATGTAGAAGACTGTAAGATAAAACACAGATATAAACCACACAGAGAGGCTATTTAATATCTCCTATCTAGTAGCACCACAAAAGGCCAGAGGCAAGAAGTCAAACAGTTCATGTACACTATTACTTGCTTGAAACATTTTTTCTGAAGCAATTAAAAATAGGAAATTTAGGAACAAATACTGAGGTACTTAAAACTTGAGGTCAAATGTTTTCAGCTTACTGGTTGACATCTTATTTAACAGACATTATTTTTAAGAAAACAAAAAAACCCAACCAACCAACCAGAAATCAGAAGTATTTCTATCTGCCACACTGCTGACAAAGCAGCCAAGGACAGAAATACATGTTTTTTCAGGGTGCATAATAGTCCTCCACAAGAAGAAACCCCTCTCCTGCTGCTCTCATGAATATATACCTAATTTATGACATTATAATTCTCTATTCCCAGAAAATGGGGAATACAATGGTCCTGGGCATCAACTTTAAAATCTTGAGGGTGTTTCCTACAGAAGTAGCTTTAATTTCTTCCTCTATGTTTACTTCCAAGCAGGTATGAGCTGGAGTATAAACCAGAGTATAGATGTTTCATGTCATCATTAGTGTCATATCATTATTTTGCCACAAACTGGTGTTTTGTTAAAAAAAAAATAATATTGGATTTTGTTTTATTTTAGCAGTGGGATTCCAATACATCTGCTGCAAATCTGAAAGTCTGTGGGAATATGCAGATGTTTTTCTTCCCTGTCAAGAAAAAGCCTTTCTGTGCTTTTTGAAATTTCATGTTGTGTTAAAACAAAACATTACTAGGAACACCAACTGCAAAAATCATATGCATCATCAAATCCTTTCTATAGCTGTAGATGTATCTTAAGAAAAACTTTTGCAATTAAAGTAGCCAAACATTTTTCAAATTTTCTAAAGGCCACATGCTGTGTATTCAACCATTTCCATTTTTACTGACTCAAACCCAAAACATTTACAAACAGAAGGACACAAAAAAATTAGAAGTGTCTATGTAGGAAATAAGTCTTGTAAAGTTTAAAGCAGTAATTACACAAATACTATAAAATCCAGCGTCTCTAAAATGACTGTAGCTGTAACTGATTATAGTAATTAAACATTCCAATTATATACATATATTGCATTTTCTATTTTAAAAAGTCGTGTTTCTTAAATTGCTTTAAAAATGGTCAAAGCAATACACAACATAGCCCTGGTTTTGACATACTGTGTTTACACACATTTATTACTCATGTCAAATGAAAAGTCAAAGAGAATTCTGTTTTCTGAAGTCATTAAAAGACACTTTTTAACTTGGTTCTTTCTTCCCCCACTCCCCAGTCTTTATCTAGCTGCCTTAAGCAATGTGTTGGATCTGAAATGGATACTATTAATCTGATTTTTTCCCTCAATCCAGAGGTTCTTGTTTTTCACCCCTGTGTGGTGAATCCCACAGCAGCTCCTGGCAACTGCTTCACCAAACTGAACTGGTGGGGTGGGAATCAAAACCCTGTTCTGGTTCAACAGGTCTGTCAGCAAACCAACTTACAGAGATCCCTTCCTCAGAACCATTATTTTTAATGAGGCCAGTTTACTTTTGGAATCTTGGCAGAAAAGAGTCATTTACTCTAGTCCTAGAGCAATGACTGCAAACTGGGCAAACAGAGATTACATGCAATGTAAAATCTGCATGTGCATATCATTACACACACAAAAAAATCATGATGTGCTGGGAAAGAGACCTGTCAAGCTATCATGTTTGTTAATTAAAAGAGCAGTTTTATTCCAAACCAGTCTACTGTATCAGGTTTGATGGAACAAGTGTTAACTAAACGTCGTGCTTAAAAGCTTTGATGAGAAAATCTAACACGTTCAAGTAAGAACCAGTTCAAGGACAGCAGGAGGCAATTCCAGAACACAGGCACAATCTATAAAGGCAAAGTACCACAGCTTTTTGATGTTAAGTAAGCAGCAATATCAGTGTACAACAAAGCTCAGGGGCAGACTGTTGTATCAAGTTTAAAAGTTTAATATCCAGGGTCAAAAGCCTCTATTCTTCTCCTTTCCTTAGTGAAGAAATCACTGTTCAAGTATGAGCTGCTGAAAGAGTTACCTACATGATTCCATGGGATTTGACTTATTCCCTTACTACCTGAATTTTTATTATTGTGGTTATGCTGTGCCTCAGATACTCAGACAGCAACAAAACCTATGTTTGGGCTTCAGCTAGGTGGGAGGTCAGAGACACTTACTTTGAAAACATATACATAGCTTAAAATGGGTTATGCCCATTAAATGTCCTAAGGAAAAGGGCAATACCATGAGAGGAGTGGCACTTAGTACAACTGCAGATAAATTACTGCAGTGGCACTTTCAAATTAATCCATTTTAAGAGAAAGAATAAAAGTACAGCTTCAAAAGGGAAAAAAAAAGGGGGGGGGGAAAAGATCCCCCCCATTACTCAAGATAGAGATTTACTATGTTTTTGACTATGTTATTGAGTTACACTTTTCAAACAGATGACATATTACTAGCTATTTCATAACTTAGTTAATTGTGGAAAACTAATTTGTTATGTCCATTTAAAAAGAGTGTTAAATGGTAGTTGGTAATGGAGGAAAGAGATCTTTTTAAGGCAAAAGAGGAAAAAACCCCAATTTCATCATTGCTTCATCTTTATTTTGAATATAGGAAGGTATCTTTCCACTTGATACAGAAACCCACATGGAATTCTTCTGTTCCTGTCCTCTCCAGAGCTTCTAAGAAATTATTGTGACCTTTACTGAGGATTACTCTGAACTTATTCATTAAGTTAAAAAGGAAATTAATTCTATTGCTATCACCTTACCAAAGCAAAAACTGTTTTACCAATACCTGACAAGACAATCTAAACACTTTTCACTTTTGTAAAAAAAAACCAAACCAAAAATGACATAACTTTTAGGAATATTCATCATCATTATCAGATATTCTAAATGAAGTCCTAAAAGTTAGAGAAAATTAATAGGGTGGAGAGGAGAAATGCCTTCTACCCAGATCTGTAGAAATTCTCAATTGCCTGTTCTGAGCAGGCTGGGCTGCAATGCCACCTGGTGGCTTAGAAAAATCAACAGGATTCTGTTGGAACAGTGCTTAATGGCTTGGAAAATATGCAATATTCTATAAAAATACCTAACATGGCAACAATATTTAAGTTAATCATTTGGATTTCTTAGGTAACAACTCTTTTTTTCCCCCTCATTTTATTGCTCCCAGTGTGCACTATTTTGTTCACATGTCCAGATCTATCTTCAGCTGGAATTTTACAATGGTTTTCAATTGTGAGTTGAATTTGCTGATGAGTATATTATACTGTAAACAGCTGAACACGTACACACGGAGTTGAAGTCACACAATTCATGCCAAAAGTTGGATATTTCCCCATTTGAGGAAAAATCAATTGCAGCAGAAGTCTAAAAGGAGGGTTACCAAAATGCTTTGTAAAACTACACTGTATAATTAATTCCATAGTAAGAAGGTTTTTATGGTGTGTGTTGGTGACCTTTTATTACCATCAAGTTCACAATGCTGGTGGGCTGCCTTTTAATCCCTCTGCAGACAAAGGCCCTAAATAAACACAGATCCCTTCCTGGGAAAAAGTCCTCTCTGGTTAAATGGTAAGGAAATGAGTAAATCATTAGTAATCTTTAAAGCCTAAGCTATAAACTCAAGTTACCTTAAGTTAAAATGAAAGTGTCCTGCAAGAGTTTCAAAGTTCTGTCACAGATAGAAATCTCTAGCTCTTGACTCCAGACTAGGCGCCAGCTGATAAACAAACAATTTAAGTCAAGAGCTGGAGAATTCCCAGTTTTTTCATTTAATGACTTTGGCCAAGAGTATTTATTGCCTCCAGTTTTATTCTCACTTAGCTCTAAGAGGAAATTTAAACTCATCATTATCTTAAAGCCCCATACGGGCCATGGTCAGCTCACCTGATAGCGCCCCTTTCACTCTGCCTATGTTCTACTCCCCACTAAAAGTGATGTAATAGTGTAAACTAATTAAATGTAGTTTTAGGCTGACTTTTTAATAGGCTAAATAAATTTTGTTCAATATGATTTATATTCCCACTTGGAGCGGTAACGATTCCAAAAAGTTTAACTTTATAGTTTCCAGTCTAAACTAATAGTAGTTTACTCCATAAAGGACAACTGAAACAAACAAACAGTCTTCAGAACAAGAGCATCCAACTGTTAAAAGTAATTGCCTTGAAAATTCTTTGCCATAAATTGATTCATTGGCACCAAAAAGCACACAGAATTGTCAAAAGACAGACTGCTTAACAACTCCAATACTTCAAACAAAACCTTTCAGGAATGCAAGGACATACATGTAATTAAAATTTGGTGTTTAGTATTTGTTCTGGTTTTAGAATGAAAATACTCAAAGCTGTGGTGCTGGAAATTAAATATCAACTAAGAATCCATGATTAAGCCAAGGAACTGAATGCAACGAGCAAGTCCAGCATGGAAATAATTAGTCCTAACTTAACCTGAAGACAGCATCATCCTGTGCCTCAGGTGCCACTTTCCTTCTTCTGTTATAAAAGTATATACCAGGAGGAGTTTAGAGTTTTTTAATACAGATTCTAATTCCTTATTTCACCTCAGAGATTTTATAAATCCATCATGATTTAGATTCAGCACTTGCCACCTCATCCCAGGCATCTGCCCTCATTAAACATATTTGTCCTGTATATGATTAGTTTGGAATTTTTTCACTTAAGAAATATATTTCATTCATGTCAGAGATGGAGAACAAAAGTCTGACTACCATTCCTAAAGCATTAATATAACCAGGAGGTTGTATTCCCCTCCCACCTAGCCCCCCCCTTCCCCATAAAATACTTTCCTAACCTGACTTGGCTGAAAAAGCCAATTAATTGTTCCAGTGTCTGCCAAAACCTCTTATTCCTTTAAAAAAGTGGATAGTTTTTGAGACAGCTGGCTATTCCAAACCCAGGTAACACCCTAAATGTGGAAAGAATGAGGAACATGAATTATTACCAGTATTTTAAATGGATTTGTAATGGAACAGACAGACAGACAGGTATCTTAAACCTACTGTATTTCCAGCACATATTATTTAAAAAGAAAAATATGGTGTCTAAATAACTCTGTTGCTCCCAATGAGTATCTGGAAGCAGTTTAATGCAAATTTAATTAAAATACGTTGAAGTGGTTTGTCTTTGTAGTACTATAGGTAGTACAGACACTATGATGTCATGTAAAACACAGGAGACAAGCACCAAGTGACAGACAAGAATCCTTCTGGGTCTAAACCACTGCAATCCCTACAGAAACTAGTCCTTAGGTTGAGTTAAGGTCATTGCAAGGCAGAGAAAAGGGTCCTTATGACCCTTTCACACCATGTATCATGCTTAGCATTGAGTGGAGAGTTGCAGCGAAATCTTTATTTACCTCTACATGCATAAGAGGTCTAAAATATATTACAGTAGTAGGGAAAGCAAAAAGAAAATACTCCATAAAACTAATTTTGTAATATCTCTGCTCATTAGGAAGCTCCTAATAAAAACTGCTGTTGACTGAGCTGTATGTGGAATCAATGTAAAGAGGAAGGAGAAAAGCAAACATTCAAATATTAACTGTTAATAAATAAACACATTCATATAAAGTTGCTTTACTGTATTTTAATAATGTAAGTTACTCACTTATAGCATCTCATAGTTTTAGAGGGCAGCAGTTATTTGTATTTTTGATAGCATTTCCACAATCATCAGTTAAGTACACCAGATTTCTTGTCTGCCTTTTCTGTAATTCAGATTTGATCTCCCATCTGAGTTAACAGACACATCTGCATGTAACACCCCTGTATGTAATCTAATATACTCTCTGCACTTCTGAAAATCCCACTTTAGTGAACCACAGCTTGTGAGCCAGTATTCACAACTTCTAAATACTGGAAGTATTACAGACATTTCCATAAATATATGAAAATTAACACAAGAAAGGAAAATGAGGGACTGTTTTAGTTTTTTTTGAGCATGTTTCCGTCTTTCTGACCATCTTTAGTTTTTATGCTTCTGTTTGCTTTTTAAGGAAACATTTCCATTTTTAAGGAAAAATGCTGAATGCCTATGTTGGACACTTACAAACAACTGGAATTTAGGACTGTAAAATGCTTAAATGGGATCTACTGCCCTATGGTTCAATAAGCAGTTGGTATCTGCTGCCATCATTAATTATATTTGTGGTTCCCTTCTGCCTCTTGTTAATAGAGCAGAAGAAAAATTACAACAAAGCAGTTTAATTACTGTCCAACCAGTAATCTGCATGGGCTACCTGAAAAAAAGAAGACCCTAAAATAACATACACAAGAAGCTGCCAAACCACTTCTTCTCCCCACTTTGTTTTCTACTATCTTTTTCTTGTAATTCAGTAGCAAAGGAAAAAAACCCAACACTTTACTGCTTCTTGTGGAATGTGATGAAAGAACTGACTCAGAAACTTGTTTTCTATTTTCATCTGCATTATTTGGTCTAATAAAAGCTTCTACCTCTCTTTAAACAATTCCCCTTCTTTGTATTCTTAAACCACATTGTAAAGGAACACTGGTGCCCTGTTACTATGATGATTACTGAAACACTGGAGAGAAGTATTACTTGTGCAGCAAGAACTGAATTAGCATAGCAGTACAGTAGTATTGCAAGAATATATGAATAGAACCGAGTTGAAATTCCTCTGTGGTTCAGCATTCAGGAGCAGGGGAAAAATGGCAACTCACAGCACTTCCAGACCCTGCGGATTACTGCACCCAACAGTAATTTACACACATCCCACAAGAAATGGCAGAGCCATAGGAAATGCCACTTTTAACCTCACAGGGTTACACTTGACTGACAACTGCACTCGGCCTGTCTTTTTCCAATTAAAAACCATCTGTTTCCTCAGTTGGACTGGTTGGCTCGAGGCCTCTCAGCAGAACATTCACTACATCCACTCCCCAAAAATCCTTTCACTGCCAGAAGCCAGGGGATACTTCTCCAAGTGTGTCACTGGGTAGGGGCAGGAGAAAGGGGTGGATGGGAGTGGATGTGTGGCATGGAAGCATCGTGAAAAATGCTGGAAAAATGATTTCAACCTGCAAAAGCAAGGGTTTAGTAACCTGGACACATACAGGGAAGAGTTAAGCACCTACAAAATAAAATAAAAACCACCATTTTTCTTTCATTATATAGTCTGACCAAAATGCTGCTGAAACCAAAATGCAAGTGTGTTCCCTCCCACTCCCCAACGTACACACTCTAAAATAAAGAATGGCCAAATTGATTGAAATGAAATTCTGTAGAAGAATTTGTGCTTGGGTGAAAATGGCACATTTGAGCCCGAAGCAAAAGTAAAACCACCGAGTTATAAACCTCTGAAAGGCCAGGTTTATAATGGAAATGCCAACAGACTCTTAACTATAGTGGAGCTGTTAGGTGCCAACATATAAATAATTTTCGTTTTTGTGGTCACTCACAATAAATTTGATACAGTGCAAGTGGAAACAGTAGGGTTCTGATTCAGTAAACACTAACAGCCAAGAGTGCATGTTTGGATTTTCAGACAAGTATGGCACAGATTTGATGCTGGCTCTGAACTGGAGTCTAGAAGGGACATTTGGACTTTTTAAAGTAGTACACAAGCCATGGTCTGAATTCTTGAGGGCTTGTAAAATCACAAGTCTTTAACAAGCTCTGCCTCCTACTGTTTCAATCTTTCCAGGATCCTTTAACCCAGTTACCAAAAAAATGCTCCATTCAAGATTGGTACAATTGTCTGCTAAGGGAAACAACACAGTAAATTCACACAGTTACATCTACTATTATGAATTGCTAAGCACATTAACACAGTGGGGGAAAAAAGTGACAGTGACCAAACAGTCACAGTTCAATCACCTTCTTGTGATACACAAATTGATCAGGAAGGTCCATTCTGTCCATGGGAGGCATGACCATGTCCATGGCCTTATTCAAGACAAAAGACATTTAGCTGTTCCCAAATACTGCTTCTGGCTTACTAGCAATTGGGAAATAGTTTAATCAAGTAATTATTTTAAGGAAACCCAATAAATCTAATGCAACTGAAACACTAGTACACTCCTCAGCCAGAGCTGAAGGTCAGTGTCACTTTCTCTACACTCCCACTGGCAAATACACTAAGAGCCATGAGCCACACATTCCCACCATACCTTCTCAGAAAGCAGATTGAAAATGAAATAACAGCACCAATGTGTTGTTTCTGACTGAATATGGATAAACTGTATAGTTACTGAATAATTGGGAACTTAAGTACTTTGCAGCAACTGATATCAAATAAAGCAGATGGATAATAATTACATGTCAGGTTAGTATTGGTACCAATGACCTCAACTGCACATTTAAAAATCTCCTTAGTTTACCAACAGTTAAACAACATAAAGGGATGCCATCAAATCATAATGTGGATTTATTTAAAATGCAAAAATGGTTTAATAAAGTGTTAGGCAGTGTTTCATGCTTTCCACTCCTACCCTCTCAATTTTACTGCAAACATATTTAACATTCTTAAACAATACAGAATAATTAAAATACAACTGCTTACAGAACCAGGGACAGAAACTGAAGGGTCAGCATTAGGGTGACATTTTTCTGTGGTATCCTAGCTATCTTTGAGGAAGCATTTTAGCATCATCCAGATGGGGGTCAACAGAAGATCAGTTTTCATTTCTACTGATCCTGCTTTCAGCCATTTCAGGAATCGACAAACAATTTACTTTCAAAGGCCCGCACTACAAAATAAAGACAGTTGTTCCCACCTGCAGTTTCCCCCATCTGGGTTGGTTTATGTTTTTTTTTACTCCTTTAAAATGGTTTAAATGTTTAATGGGCTGACAAAGCAGTCTTCTTCAACACAGAGTCTTCATGTATGTGTCCCAAGACCTTGGTTCAGGAACTTAGGTTGTTAATGTTTCTTCTGATGTCTAGTGCAAGGTCTGCAGATCTCCCTTGCTGAATAAGAGGAAAATGGAATTCTAAGTCTTCAGTGATGCAATCCATTTAAGTTAAGTGAGGTTTCTCTGGCCTTTTTTGTTTTGTTTTGAGCAACACCCATTACATCCACAGACTGACTTACAAGTACAGCTGCTTTTTGTGAACATTCAGAATAAATTACATTTCCTCCAGTGGCACCTCCAATGCAAGATGCCTATGAACACTTAAAACCAAAACAAACTTTCTAGAAAGCTTCTGCATTCCAGACACATTTCCAAACGCCACTTGCAACTCCTTAACTTTAAAAGTTCTCTAGAAGAAGCAATCAAAACTAAATTAATTTTTATTCCCTAGATCTTCTGGCAGGCTGAAATTAGAAAATCTTTCTTACTCTGTGTATTTCAGAACACTTGACAGGATGAGCCTAATTACATTAGGCTAATTACTACATTACAGTGACCACAAACAGCGTGGCTATTAGGAATGTGGTAACAGCTCCCATACAGCTGTGGATATTAGAACCAGTTTTCATGAGAGGAGGAATGTTGGCTCTAATTCTGCAGTTATCCCTTACTTTTTCTTTTTTTTTTTCACATAATGCCACAAGGATTTTTAGCTTCCATATGGACAGTGTTCCTTTAACTGTTTTTGAACAGCATGTGTGAGAATATAACAGAACTGTAGACCTTAGAGATGGAAAAGAGCTGATAGATCATGGAGCCATTCTCCTACCAGTTAAAGATTTTTCCCCACAGAATAGTTCCTAGCACTTTGCCCAGTACAGTTTAAAGCATGTTGAGATATTTGGCTTCGACCATCTCCTTTGGAAAATTATTCCACAGCACACGAAGAATGCTGTTAGGAAGTTTTTCCTGGTAGACACAGCATGTATTTTTCTTTCCTTAATATTTTCCAGCCTATTATTCTTGGTTATATCCCAAACAAAGCAGTTTAAACCTAGGAAAGACAGTTAAAAAGGAGCTCTGTGAAGGCTCTCCAATAAAAGACAGGTTCATTAAACCAATTTTGTTCTGGTAAACATATTGATGATGGTACCTCACAACAACAGAACTCACAAGCTAACAGATGCAGCGTTTGAACCAGACATTTCTTTGCTGGTTCATAAGTACTATATATTTACTAGTTTTGATTTATTCTGTCTTAAAACAACTTTCAGGTCATCTTTGCAAGATGGGCCTTCTGCAAGGCTCTCTCCTTTGCTTCTTTGGAAAAGACACTGCACTAAACCTTCAGTGTTCAAGTCAGTGAACCACATTCATCAAGTGCTGTATTTTGCCTGTGTGATCTGTGTTAACAGTGTGTTACCACATATCATACACAAATGTATTGCTCTTTGGAAGGAGAACAAAGAAAAGATATCTCAGTATTTCTAAACACTTTTTCTTCACATTGAGTAGAGACCTGGCCATACAGGGAACAAGTCTGCAAGTCATCTTTCAGGGACTCCCATTTTACTTAATATCAGCAGACAGCTGAAGCCTCAATTTGCCAGCTTGACTACTAATACTCTTTTCACTTATTGGTTAGCTGGAGCTTACAAAAGTAGTACTACAAGATGAAAGTTTGAACTGGAATAGAAACTCCAAACTTTTTTTAACCAGCTCCAAACTGCAGCTCCTAAAAGAAAAAGTTATATTCTACCGTTTATTACCATTTTAGCATCAGCATGGTTCTTTACATCACAGTTCTTATTAACAACTAGAAGTCTGTCTATTTTCTTAATTACTATCTTGGCTAAAGTATACAGTGAGTATGAAGTTATTCCTAAGTATCATTATCAGATCTAAAGAACCATAGTTAAAAAAAAAATTAAACAGTTCAACCTTATCTGCAAAAACAGAACAACAATTCGAGCTGCCACAACTTGTTGTTACATTCAAGCAGGATGTAATGCAGCATAATCTGAGCAGAGGAGGAGCTGGTATCATATCAAGAGTCAGTGGACAGGAAAAAAAATGTTGAAAATGTAGTATCTGAACACTAACAATGCTTACAATGAAGAAAGCATCACACCAGAAAGATAAAAAAATGTTTCCCTGACTGTGAACAATGCATATTTTGTATAATGAATTACAAAGAGAGAAATACAGCAGCATTAGTGAAACCACTAGTGAAGTTTGCTCTGAATTGTAAGCTGAGACTCTGTCATACTTGCAGTGAAATCAGTGGGAGGCCAAACTTGATTCTTAAAGGCTAAATTTAGATCTCTTACTCAACCAGAAGAATCTTCAGTGCCAACAAGAGTCAGTTTTAAATATGCCTCTGTGATAATGTGAGCTTTAAAAACCTTCTATAAACCCACAAAACCTAAACCCACAAAGATGTAGAATCCAAACTACAGAAAAAGATAAATTTACTCCTCTAGATTAAAAAAAAAAACACAAAAAAAACCAAAAAAAACCCAGAACACAACAAAACAAAACACGGAATTTGAAGACATTTCCACATTTGTCACATGCTCATAAAGACCTTACAAATTAGAGCAGCACTGGGAATTGTGACAACTTTCCCATGTGGAGCTGCAAGAGATCCTAATCCCAAGGTAATGTGATTCCTGTCTCTAGCCAGTATTAGCAGCATAATCTACAGGCAGCTACTGGGATGAGGAGTATTTTCAGAAGTCAGTTAATGCAAGATGACACTACAGTATCTTGGTGCCTCAACTTACACTGAACATGTCCTCAGTGTAAGCTGCAAGTAAATGCTGTAGTATCTTACAAATCACACAAAGAAGATGGCATCACTACAGTGGCACTCAGGCCCATCTGAAAAGGATCAACAGAGAGAATCTGAAAGGAGTAAGGCTGCACACAAGACACTGAAATCTGGCACTGATGCTAAGCCTTAAGAGACTTCATTTGCAATGTCAGGACAGGATGAAAATCATCACTGCTTCTTTGTAAGGTTTATGGTTTCTTGTTACAGCAAAGATAAGCAACTTGTACCAGCAAGATTACAAACTGGGGGCTGAGATTGCAAACAAAGAGAGAGTAAGTCCAATATTAATTAGACTGCTAATAAAGACTTACCTCCAGAAACTGGGGCATCCATGAAAACAGCTCCCATTTTTTCAACTGCTTTAGATAATTCTTTTGAAACTGCAGGGTCTATAGTACTGGAATCTATTAGCAATGAGCCTTTCTTCACTTTCCTAAAAGAAATATTAATTACTATTATTATTTGTTGCACAAGACATCTGCAACTATTACCATGGCACAGGCTCTCCCCAGCATGATAATTGTACAGACACTTTTTGGTACACTAATAAACACAAAGTTTCTGTTGAGCAAGTTACAAGCTGTTTGGTATATAAACTGCTGAGTCTGTATATCACAAAGTTTGAATGACTTGAAAAACAAAAACGACCCTGAACACAAATAAAGATGTTCTTCCTAAACACCTTTAAAAAAAACCAACACAAAAAGGGTGCACAGGCAAAACTTCCTCAGCAGTTTATCATACACAAATAATCTATGATACATTCTAAGCAATTGAACTAAATATTGATACAGCAGAAATTCCATATATAACAATACCACTTTCTTTCTCTATATACAAATATCTTAAGCTATAATCTGAATATCCTAATAGCATTTTTCATTCACATAAAGATCGTAACACCACAAAAGCCTACTGCAGATTTAAAGTGAAGCATGGAAAATAATGCTCCATTTTCCCACTGGTAACTAGTAAATTTAGGCAAAAGAACTGTATCCCAGGCTGTAGAACACAAGAAGTTGTAAGTGTATTTAAAAAATACTTTTTATGTCTTCAACGACATTTTCTTTTGATCTCTCTTTACATTCAATTGCACCATGAATTCATGTCCAGCAAGCCAGCAAACACCATGAAATCAAACAACATCATTTTTCAGTCATAAAAAAGGTATTTTTTATTACCCTCAGTAAGTTTGTTGGTGACACCAAGCTTTGTGGACTCACTTGGGGGAAGAGATGCCATCCAACAGCAACAGCAATCATTTGACAATGGGATACAGCCTGAAGTATGAGAATTCTCCAAACTAGAAAAAATTCTTACTTTAGAATTCCATTTGCTCCTGTGTAAACTTCTTTTGCATTGGGACTAGAAGGCAGCATGGTAATAATTCTGTCTGCTCTTTCTGCTACATCTGCTGGGGAATCTGTAATCTTAAAAGAAAAAAAAAAAACAATTAAAATGAGGTAAGCTTATGCTTCCTGAAAGAGATGTCACACACATTTGCTCAGTTTGCTTTTTGTATGTGCAGGTCACAATTAAGCTGGGTTAAAAATGAGAATACAAGAAAAACTGCCCTCCTAATAGATCTGAACAAGTCTCAAAATATATTTTTAGGTAGTGGCTGTTAAATAAAGATACCTAACTTAAAAGCTATATTACACAGATTTCTCCCCAAGTGGTTCTGTATGTTCCTGCTCAGTTTTCCTCTTACAACTCACCAGCAGCTGCCTGCTGACATAGATCACCTCCCAGTTCTTCACTTCAGAGGCTAAAGAAAGTGCAGACTTACAATCAAACCAAACATCCCTCATCCTCCATCTACCTTGATAGGAGCTCTGGCTTTAAACAAGGGACATCTGACAACATTGACTATCTCCTGGGGAGCCTCTTTCACCTCTGTAATATTCCTGATGGTTTTACCCTACCAGCCAGACCTTGGAGCCCAATGTTCTTTCTATTCTGGTTTCTACAAGCCCCCCTGGACCCTCTAGTTTCCAAGTCCTGAAGAAATGTTGGAGGAGGATTTACACCTACAGATCAAGAGGAGGAAGTTGTGCTAATGTATTTTCTTTAACTGTGCTTTACTTGTATTTAAGCCTTCCCACGTATGCACTAAGTGACTTAAGATTTTAAAACATACTTTTGGCTTTCTATTTAAAAGCATTACACTTCACCTTAAATATCACACATTAACTCTTCCAGTAAATGCCAAAGATTCTATTACTATGGCAATAAGCTATCCAAATGGACAGCCACAGCAAATGATCCCACTGCAGAACATGGATTAAAAACACAGCTGCTCAAAACAGAATTCTTTTCCATTTGCCCAGCCCCTCACTGCAGACAGGTCTGGTTTGTGCCTAAGGGTCTCGGCTGCTTTGACAATCTGAAAACAGTAGCTAGGAAAAGAAGCTGAGAAGCTTATTTTCCCACCTGGGGACAAGATTCTTTAATGATTCAAGGGCAGCCACAATTAATTATCAACAGGTACACTTTATCATTTTATCTTTTTGGAATGGTGATGTTACCTCATTATTTAAACCAGCTGTAATTAGTTTCAACTTAGAAGGCATTCAGTCAGACCCTCTATCTAGATCTACCTACAATTGCCTTGCCACTGCTGGAAAATTCCCTCCTATCCCCTACCTTGTCACAACAGAGTATTAATTTGCATTGGTTTCTCCCTGTATGAGTGAATTCTTTTGTTTCACTGTTTTCTGCACCTGTCCATCCACTCGCATCTATCTAAACTGCTGTAGCTCTGAAGTATTTCAAAACCACTCAAACACATTTCAGACCCTTAGAAATGACCTGAGCACCTGAGACCAAAGAGATCAAGAAAAGCAACAGCACTGACTGGAAAAGGGCCCCAGTTTTGCAGGGTATATGGCAGGAATATGGTATATTGGCACCTCCTCAATGGGGTCCAATTCCTTCACTCCTTTCTCCTTTTCATTCCTTCCATTTCTCTCACCATAACCTTCCTCACCTCCCAGAGAATAAGCACTCAAATAATTAGATTTTTTTTCCCCCTGCCCCTGAGGACTTCACCTTTAAGCAGCAGGAAAGCTCATATGTCCCTATAACCCTTACAGCTATGTCAGCAGGATTTTTAACTAGGGTAATTTAACCTGAAAAGGTCAAAGCAGGAATCAGATGAAAAGCAGCCTACTGCCCATCTAAACCTGGGGGAGGAGGAAGTAGGAGAAAGAAGGTGGTGAAAGAGTAGACCAGCAACCTATTCTCAGAAAAAGGGAAAAAAACCCAACCAAACAAACCACTAGAGAAGTCCAACAAGGTAGAAATTCTGGCTAACAGCATGAGAATTACTTAGGGTAGAACCATGTCTTTGGTCCAAGTGAAACCTCCCAGATTCAGACTGTATTCACTATGCTGTTCTAGTTCTCACTGTGATCTTAACCAAGAAAATAAATGATTATTTAATTGCATTGCATGCAAGAACCATTTAACACACACGGTTATTGTTGGAATAAAGAAAGTTCATTACTATACCTGAGCACCCAAGTCTTGAAATTCTTTGCAAGCTTCAGGGAACACATCATATGCAATAACTGGATATCCATGTTTTACCAGGTTTTTTGCCATTGGATTTCCCATGTTACCCAGCCCAATGAATCCAACTGGGGTTTTGGAAGCCATTGCCCTAGAACACACTGATTTCAAAACAATAAATATCAATATATTTGTATTTTAGTGATGTGTTGCAGTGATGTAACAAAAGCTAGCGTGGAATCTGCTTTCACTGACTTAAACGTTGGAAAAGGGGTGGAAGTGTCAATCCTGTTCTACATCATTGCAACCATAAATTACAGTTCATGTTGGACCAACAATGATTTAATTATTTTCATTAGGAAAATGTGGATGTTTCAAAAAGTATAGTAATAATCAAGAAGAGCTCAAACACAGGTTTCAAATATGCAATCTTTGCATTTTATTACGTGTCTACATTCTAAACTAGATAAGCAAAATCAAATTTGCTCTCTGTTTTACAGACTCATTTGCACTGTTGGTTGAGCTTTAGGATATAGCACCTGTTCTCTAGAAATGGACTGGAAATGGCCACTTTATTTCCCACAGCCCCACACAGACAATAACTGGACTCCTCTGATCCCTCCCTCAGATACGAGTCACTAATCTGAAGGTCGAAGTCTCCAGAATAAATCACTGCAAATCCCCTGAGCCATGTCATTGCAGTTTAAAGCAAATACTGAAAACCAGAACAAACTACAGGATCATCACAAAATGATGGAGTCTTTACAGGAATGAGTCCTGTATTTCAGTTCTTTTTACAAGCAGTGAGTATCAGCTGTGGACAGCAAGCAGCTCTGCAGGCATCCATCCACCCATCTCCTGCAATCACTGTCTCAGCACTCCACACTCCTAACCCCAGTTACTCAGCTAGTGCTGAATTTTTCTTGCCAATTACATAAAATAATTTCTCCTTTATGACAAAGGAAAAAATGACACACAACGAACACTGAGGCACGTGGCAACCAAGAGCCACAAACAAGGCAACTCCCTAGAGAACTCCTGTTAACTCTGCAGTGCACATACTAAAAATGTGCTGGATCCAGAATCTAGGAGCTCTCAGTGCTTAGCAAAGAATCCTCTCTAGTCCAATAACACTCCATTAAACATTTTAAAGTCTGACTTAAGCTCCTTCTTAGCCAGCAATGGTCATGCTCTTTCATCTGCAGCACTGTTTTGGAAGTTCCACATTCAGTAACTCAGGTTTGAGAGAACTTTGGGCTGACATTTATTAGATGGTCCTGCTGTGGCAGGAGTTTGGACTCAAATATCTCCAGGGTCCTTCCAACCCCTGACACCCTGTGAGAGTTTCCACAGATGCCTGCAGCGATTACAGAGCTGGAGAAGTAGCACAATTTAACATAAAAACAAAACAAAACTGAGCAAATGTTTAGTGCAAACTGAGGTAAGTCAGAAAAAGAGCATGTTGTTTTGTAAGTAAGTGCTACATGTTTCCTACAAGGTAGGGACCAAATGAACAAAACGAAAACATTCTCATCAGGCATAATAACCATCCTGGAGTCTTCTTAGTTTCTGTGAGTCAGACTTCCCCAGTACCTCACTTACTCTAAAATAGCACCTTTTGTTAGCCCAAAGATTCCAGCTTCCTGAGGAGATTCAAGTCTTGGCTTTCAGCATCCTTCTTTCTCTACCCCTTAATACAAGTGGATCTTATTTACCATAAAGCAAATGGTAAATTGACCTCCCCTGGAGTATTGCTTCCAGCTCTGGAGCCCTCAGCACAGGAGGGACATGGAGCTGATGGAGCAGGGCCAGAGGAGGCCACAGAGATGCTCA
>JAOEGS010018879.1:3150-13735 GCA_025447755.1 Corythornis vintsioides
GACAACCACCTCCAGAGCTTCTCAGTTCTGGGCTGGGGCAGATCCCTGTCTCTCCTCCCTCTGTTGCTCCTCATGCCTTGCACCCAAGCAGTGTGGGTTTTCCTCTGCAACTGAAGAGAGCTGCACCACCATGGGAAGGGCAGCAGAGGTGTGTACCTGAGCAAAATGCTGCAGGAAGAACATTTTGCAGGAGAAAATGCAGACAAAAATGGTGATAACATCTGGTAAATGAGCCTCCTGTTATCACCGGTTTATTGTTGTTTAATGGTTGGCTTATAAAACTCCAATGATCATCACCAAAGCTTCGATGAAATCTTCTGAGAATCAAAGCAAGGGTTGCTCTGGAACTGCTGCGTGGGAGGAGGATCATGGAGAGCCCCCAACTTTTGACTTCTCAAAGACATTTTCTGAGTCACCTCCCCAGGAAACCTCTCTGCTGCTGACGTGGGAGCTGAGGGAGATGTCATCTCTGCAGGGTCCCTACACAAGGGAGGACAGATACCTATCAGCAGTCCCCAAATAGCTTTTCTGCTGGGTTTAGAACAGATTTTTTTTAAAAAACCTTGCTGCATGGAGATTTTCAGGATGAGCAAAGCTGGTGTGATCACGTCCACAGTTATTATTAACCTCAGAGCTGCTAGAATCTCTTGGCTCTGGTGAAGCACCAAGGGCGTGTCACCAGCTGGCCTGGGAACAGAGACAGACCTGGTTGCCCATATCTATCCTTACCTGGAGGCTGGTGCACGTGGGGAATGGAAGCAGGGATGGCCACCTCCTTGGCCTGGCCATTAGGGACACATGGCTGTCCCTGGTGTCTTATTTTGGGCAGGGGAAATGATTTAGTCTTTAGCAGCCCTGCTTCTCTCCCATCCAAAATCCCGTCTCCAGAATGAAAGATGTTCCTTGGCATCTTCTCCTTGGACTGCTGTAAGGAGGGACGTGTGAAACAGCTATTTCTGCAAAAGGAATCTGTCCATCCCTTTTTGCTCCAAGGCTGTCTTATCCATCTGCCCTCTAAGGCTCTTTCTCCAGACACCATCAGGGTGTAAGATTCTCCTCAAAACAACCACCTTCATCATATATATTGAGGAATAATCTCCCTCCTCTCCAGCCCTGATACATGCCAGTCCTTGACCTCCCTCCAGAGTAACCCACCCACACCTTGCCATGGTCACCACTATTCCCAGGGCTGGAAAGAGTTACTCATCCCCGAAGACCCCAGGATACAGTCTCTGGAGGCAGAAACCCCTGCAGAGAGCTGGTGGGTTGTGTGCGACTGGCAGAAGTGATGGTTCAGCCATGGTGGTTCTTGTTTGCTAGTCTGAAGCCTGCAAAAGATTAGGGGAAAACAGATGGCTCCTAATTGGCAGCGCCAGCTTACTTCCTGCTCTCCAGATAAACCATTAAATTAAGGCTTAAATCAAACTTTATACAAGTTTGGAGGCTGTTTGTAATTATTTAGAAATCTAGACAGACTTCAAGGTCTAGATGAAGGCTCCATTTACTGTAAAGGATAAAATCCACATGCTCTTTTCTGTAGGGCCGAGAAGCAAAGGGTGTTAGAAATGGGACTAGTAAACTCCTCATCCTCTGATACCCAAGGTTTTGGGGGAAAGCAAGAGGCCATGGACTTTGGCCATGCTTTTACATGGTAGTAGACCTATGGGGCCATATTTAATGGGGCTGCTGAGGACCATGCAGCTCATTATGGGGCATGTCAAAACAATCAGGAGACTCTGGAGCCCCATGAGCTGGGGACTAGGACTGGAGCTAGGACTTGGCAGTGCTGGTTAATGGTTGGATTTGATGATCCCTTGCAACCCAAAATATTTCCATAATTCTATGAATAACTGCCAAAAAGTCTCCAGGAGGTGATATTTTTGTTGTTCGTCCTAGAAAAACTAGCATGCCTGCAACTCTGACCAAGCAATGTCTGAAACCTCTCCCTTTCTCAGTCCATTCAGGCAGGGAGAATTCCCTCATTACACCCTAAACCCACTGAGGAGCTGCTGTCTTTTCCCAAAATTCTGTTGGGGTGACAACATTTAACCTCTGCAGGAACTTTCTTGGCTTATTACCACTATGGGCAAATTACTGACCTCCAGAAACATGGGAAGAGGGGAAATAGCTGGTGAATATTGAAACTCATAAAGGATAAGGACCTATCCTTGAGGTATTAAGACAACCAACTCACCATGAGTCAAGACAATGCTTTTTAAGCACTGGACCAAGAAACCTTGTCCATGGTTACACTGGGAGTCTGTGGCCCAGCCTCTTATCCAGTGTCAAGGTCTTATGTAGTGATGAAGCACAGGAGATGCTGAGCACAGCACGTGATGAGAAATAAACACCACCCCTTCCCTACTCCTAAGTCTTGCAGCTCGTGGTTAAGTGCCACGAGGGTTTTGCAAATGCAAAAGCTTTATTTGGGGTGGGGAAAGTGTTTGACTTGAGCGTGGCATGAAATTTTCACCTCGACTGCTGCACGCTTGGCTACGTCTGTTATCCAACAGCGTTAATAAAGCTGCAGATGCTGCGACTTGCACACAGCAGCTCCCCCCTCCTCCCTCCGGCCAGGCAGGATTAGCCGCCTCTCCTGCCATGTGCTTTGCTCTCTGTAATGCTCGTTAATAAAGTTTCCTTTAATCCCAGCTGCTTCACAGGCAGAGGGGAGACGCAGGGAGCAGAGGAGCAGATGCGGAGCCTCATGCGCGGCCGAGGTCAGCGCGGTGACCCAAAGGGAGATGCATCACGGGCTGCCTTTCCCTTGCCCCCTAATTGGGTTTTAGGGGAGACAGCTAAATCCCATCCGAATCCATACAGCCGCACGACACGGGAATAGAGAGCTTGGCCTTGGGCTGCCATCCCACACCACCCCCAGGACGGGATTCCCACGGGAGGTTGGTTGCAGCAGAGGCGACCCAAGCCCGTGGCATCTCGCATCTCCCCCTTCGCCCCCAGCTCGGCGTGCAGCTCCTGCTGCTCCAGTCCACCCTCATTCCCAGCACCGTATGCCACACAGGGTGGGGGAAGACCTGCAATTACATCACAATTTAAAGGTGCCTTCCCAGGAGAGGTAGGACCTCCTGGGTTTTCTTGCAAAGCATCCTGCCGGGCTCCCTTCCTCTGCAGCATCCGTCAGGAGGTGGACATCTCAGGTGGGAATGAGAAGAGTGCTGGCCCAAACCACAAGTGCTAATTTGTTATTTACTGGGTCATGTAGTGAAAATAGGCATGATATGATAAGTGATGCTAAGGTGTCACCTATCTGTGACATGGTAAGACCAGGAGGAGATTTTTGTGCCACCACCTGAGAGTTTGGACCCCACGGAGATGCCTGCCAGTAGGGAGGGGAAAATTTGGATTCTATGGCCAGAGAGATCCCAGCTCTCTCTCCAGCAATGAAAGGACATGGTTCTGCATTTACCTGACCTGGGAGACCATGCACTGCTGACTGTGGTCCTCCCTCTGCACAGTCATAGAACCACAGAATTGTAGAATCATTTTAGTTGGAAGAATCCTTCAAGATCATTGAGTCCAACCATTAACCCAGCACTGCCAGGGCACCACTAAACCATGTCCCTCAGCACCACAGCTCCATGGCTTGGAAACCCCTCCAGGGATGGGGACTCCACCACTGCCCTGGGCAGCCTGGGACAGGCCTGGACAGCCCTTGTGAGGAGGAAAGTGTTCCTCATGTCAAACCTAAACTGAGGGTGTTGAGACCCTGTCCCAGGTTGCCCAGAGAGGTGGTTGATGCCCCATTCCTGGAAACATTCTAGGTGAGGTTGGCCGGGGCTCTGAGCAACCTGCTCTAGTTGCAGATGTCCCTGCTCCCTGCAGGGTGGTTGAGATGACCTGGAAAGGTCCCTCCCAACCCAAACCATTCCATGATTCTATGAATTTTTCAAGTATTTTCCCCAGTGTAGTTTGAAGGGAGAGAATGAGTCTGACCCCCTTGATGGCCATCCCTCTGGAAAGAGAAGCAGGGAGGAGAAAAGAAAGCATCTACCATGGCACTTGGGATGAAATGGGAAAGCTGGATGTGGAGAAGATGAAAATTGTCTCCTGGGAGACAGGATGTGAGATGTGGGCATTGCCTGTGAAGAGGGAAGGGAGACGGGCTTGTGTCCTAAAGGCCAGATCTCCTGCAGCTGACATCCAGCACAGAACGAAGTCTTGCTCTGACCATAATGAATTGCTCTGCAGCCACATGCCATCCCTCGAGGCCCCATTTCCAGCCTCTCCAGCCATTGCTAATCTTAGCTCAGGCTGAGCTGAAAATAATAAAAAAATAAATTAAAAAGTAAGATTTTGATGGAAGCCACTCCAGAATCTCATGAATAACCCATACAGGGACCGTATTAACCCCTCAGCATGAACAATGACTACTGCTAATTAAATCTTTTTTTAGAGCAAATGGCTTCCAACAGGGCAAGAGCCACACCACGTGCTCTGCCTCCTCTGAGACAGTGTCCAAGCCACGGCAAACCTGCTGAGCATCCTCCAGTGAAGGTGTGGGGGAGAGATGTTGCAAGCCCCATGGAGCAATCTCTGAGGAGAGTGACAGATTGACTTATGATTCTGCGGTCCTCCCTGCTAACCCCAGCTCATGCTGACTTCCCCAAACTCAATTTAAGGGTGAAAGAATAGTTGTGCAGGACACCTCCACCCCACAGACCCTCCAGCCATGGGCTCTGCTTCCCCAGGGTGTGCTGGGCATGGTAAGAAGGGGAAAGGATGTGAGCTGCCATGCATCATGGAGACTGGGGACTAAACCAGGCAGGTGGCAAAAACACAAGGACACAGAAAGGGGACTGGACATGGTGTGGGCAACCGCCTCTAGGTGGACCTGTTTGAGCAGAGAGCTTGGACAACCAGAGGTCCCTGCTCACCTCAAAGAGTCTGTGGTGCTGAGGTCATAAAGGGGTGCTCCAGCTCCTGGCACTCACTATTGCAAGAGCTGAATGTCTCTGAAGGACTTTTAAGTGCATGGTGTCCCTCTGAGCAAGTTCACCCAGACCAAGGATTTTGCCTTTGTTCTATCAGGAGTATGTGGACTAAAGAAAACTAATTTATCTGCAGCATGTCTTGTGGGCACATCTCATTGAGGGCAGAATGGCAAATTCAGACATGTATTTACAAGCATGAAGGTGCCCCATTTTGTCCCCAGACCATTTTCCATGCAGATCCAAGGATGCTCTGCTACAGGGAATGAATCCCTGACAGTTTCCCAGCTATCTAGAAAAGTATTGATCGTGCTAAACAGCAGATTCATGCTATCTCAGGGTGAAAAATTTGCTCCTGCCATGCAGGAAATTCAGCAAGGTGTTCACGGTGAGCACGCAGTTCCTGGCCGTGCCTTTTGGATGGGCTGCCTCAGACTGATTGATAGCAGGAATTTTGCTAACTGCTTTAAGGAGGAAATTAAGGAACAAGTTAAAATATCTGTGCACTGAAAACCAGTCTCCGTGAGTAAGCTTTAAGATCACAATATTCTGGGTGAACCTTTTAGCTGTCCCTGTGGGATGTGCCTCTTCATCCATCCCTTGTCAGTCCCACCAGAAATGAACAATTCTTGCTCCCAAGGGAGATTTCTATATTCGAGCTCAGCTTATACTGACAGGCAAAGGTCCAAAGTCAATCTGTGGTCTGAACTTAGCCACTAATCCTCCTGTATATTGCAGACCTATGCTTCGTGGTTGTCTCAGCTGGAGCTGAGAAGCCCCAGGAGCAGATGATGCTGATCACCAGTACTGGCTCAACCAGAACTGAAGGTTTTGTTCATGCAGTCCAGATAGACAGGATGTGGCAGAGCAGGCTGCAGCCCTGCAGATACCCCAGATGTGGCTCCTCCTGATCCTGGAGTAGATCTGCTGAGGCTGGTTACCAACAGGTTCATGGACAACACATAGAAGAAGACCACAGGAGCCAATTTCAGACTGGCCAAAGCAGTGGCTGCTCTCCTGCTCAGCCAGCTGTGCTTTGTAAACACTGCAGAGTGAGTCCCTCGTTGAGTGCATCCACCACCTAAATAAAAGCTTTTCAGCAGCAACCAGGAGGGGCTCAGCTCAGTATGTTTATATATTCCAAAAACTTTGCTGCTGGTCTTCTTTCATTTTGAGAATGGCCACATTCAGCTAGAGGGTTTTACCAACAGGATAAGTTGTGTAACCCCAGCGCAGTGAGATGTCCCTGCAGGAAAAGCAGGCAAAGGTTGTTTAAAGAACAAAGGAGTCCTGAAAAACCTAATAGCATTGCAGAGCAAACGGAGGAAAAAAACCCAAACAAACCTCTAAGAGCCCATTGAAAATCAAATGCCATTAGTATGAATAAGCAGCCAAGGGAAAAAAATAAAGGCTTCCATATTATAATGAGGGATGGGGAAGAAAGGAGGATTTCACTGTAGGGAATGAAAGTGATGCATAAGTCTGATGACTCCATCCACAGCCAGAAGTCCTGATCCATATGTATGCTGGGAAATATGCCACCACTGAAATGATGTGTCCCCAGCATTCTCCTGGTCACACACAACCCTCTCTCCCGAGTTGTGGGGGGTGACTACTTGGAAAATTTATCCTAGGCAGACTACTATGAACAGACCTCTCTGCAGAAAGGATGACCCAGCACAGGGTTAGAGGTGACGTGTTGGCCTGTTATAACTACCTAAGTTTCCTAGTTGGCTTAGAACTCAATTTCTTTGTTCACATGTACTTCCCAAGGCTGGCTGGGTATGGAGGGCTCTCAGAAGTTGCTTGGCTGTGCAGGACTTTATTTTGCAACACCAGGTTCTGCTCAGTATTTTTTTAACATGACATATTCAGTCACATCACATCCTACCTTCTAAGAGACACACAAGATGGCCCATCTGGTTTCCTCCTGTAGGTGTGTCTGTTCTCATCATCTCTATATCCCCATGGCTGATGACTGTGTCTTTCTGTTTCCCCACCATATTTCATCACATGCTGTCACATCCAGCCCAAGATGCAGAAAACCTCCAAGGCAGCAATGATGTGGTTCTGTTTACATGGTGCATTGTGTTCCCAGTCCTGGCTGGCCTTGGAGATCTACAGATAAAGAGATTTTAATAGCAAACAGTTGCAAAATAATGAAAATCCAGATGGCCTGGTTTCCATCACTCTGGCCAGTCCCTTCCATGGGTCCATGGGAAGTGCAAGGCTCCTTTTTTTTTGTTCCCCATGTTCTCCAGATTCCCTATCTTTCTGTTTTCATTCCTGTTCTGCACATGTCACATATTAAGTGCTACCCAGAAGTATTTCATGGGACAAATGGGGTTCCAAGTTACTCCTGTGGAGATTCTGATTGGACACAAGATGAAATTTTTTCACAATGAGAACAATCAGCCCTTGGAATAAACTCCCCAGGGAAGTGATGGATTCCCCAGCATTGGTCACTTCAAGATTCAGCTGAAGGGAGCTGGACCAGATTGTCTAGACCAGACTTTTACCAAGAGAGTTTGGACCAGCTGGTCCTTGAGGTCATTTCCAACCTGGGATTCTATGACTCTGAATCAAATAAGCACCTTTCATCTCCAGTCCAGAAGACACTGAGAGCAGAGCCTGCAGAGTGGCAAGCAGCTAAAAAGGCAAGAGCAGCACAAGTAGGACACAGTTATGTTCAAGCGATACCAAAGCATCACCTTCATACTAAGGTTTCTTAAATGTACAGCACCAAGAGTTTCGTGGCAACCAGTTTAGTTTGGTTGTGTGGTCCATCTCTTTCCCTCTTCTGAATTATTCCCGTCCATCCCACCCCTGCTTTTTTACTGGCCATTTTTTCCAGTGGTTTCTGCTCTTTAAGAGGAGTATGTTTGACTCTGAAAACAGATGATGATGGTAATGAGAGCTTTTGTGTACTGAAGGAGAGATGATGCTTATGAGTGTCAGGGGAGGAGAGCCAGAAGTGCCAGTGGGTGATGGATGACTTCGATGTGAGGGGCATGACTGGAAGTGCCTCCTCCCTTGGAGCCTGGGTTATGCAAGGGAGAGATTACAAAGGGGAAGAAACAACAGATAAGTGGCTCAAAAAGATTTACAGCTCAGGCAAAAGAATTGGCAGAGGGGAATCTTTGGGGTCGCAAGGGAAAAGGCAGAGACGATTGTACTTGGCTTTGCAGCTGGTATTGAAGAAAGGTGACCCAGCCCAGGCACTGCAGAGTTAAACAACTTCCTTTGCTTGCTGGATTCTGACATAGAAATGTGATTTATTTGGGGGAAAGCTGTATTTTTACAGCCTTAGCATCGTGGCGTGACATTCTTGACCTTCAGTATTCCCCTGGCAAAGTGCTGGGTAAATGCCACTGCTGGTAAAGTCTAATGACCTCTCTGGAAGTTGAGGGGCAAATGGTTGCACAGTCTTCACTCGGAGGAGGATTTTAAGAGCAAAGAGACAAATTCAGACCACTAAGTGTGAAAAAGCAAACATGTCCCAACCAAACCCCCAGCTGAATGAACACTGTGATCCCCTGAAGGCTGTCAGACAGCAGGAGAGGAGCATGGGGTTGTGCTCTGTCACTGTACAGACAATGTGGTGCATCAAGAAACAGCTGGGAAGAATGTTTTAACATTGAAAAAAAAATCCCCATGCATAAAAAAAACCCCCAGGAATAAAATTGATGAATGCCTAGTGTGCGTGTAGAGAAATACGGAGTGTGCCTCAGTTATTTGTAAGCAGCCAGGACTTGTTAAATTAATTTCTCTGCATTATCTGTCAGGAGTTGACTGCAGCTTCGTCATCTTTGCTCATGACATAGGATGATCGCCAAATTATTTCTTGCTCCTGTCAGAGCTTTCCTTGCAAGCAGGCAGCTCCTCTCTGGCTAATTGACAGGACGTGGACACGGCAGGGACACAGTCACATAGCAGAGGGGATTACTGATTATGGACCTGCATGAAGAGTACAGGGAGTTTTTCAGTGCAGGTTCCTTGGGAGACAGATGCATTAGGGACTGCTTACAGATTTTGTGGAGGATGCAAAGATTTAACTACATAGCAGCCAAATAGAGTGAGAAAATGAAGACTTCTTTGGGTTTTCTTTATACCTTCAGGAGTTTAGGGGTAGAAATGAGAGTATTTAGGTGCGGATTCTATCGAGGATATGTTCAGGATATGTTCAAATCCAGGTTGGATGGGGCTTTGAACAACTCTGGTGGAAGGTGGACATGCCCATGGCAGGGGGCTTGGAACAAGACAATCTTTAAGGTCCCTTCCAAATGATACCATTCTATAAGTCTATGATCCCTTCCCAGGGACATCCCATGGCACAGTGGCTCAGGTATATATCCCAAAGCATTCTCCTCTCTGAGGGTGGCCATAGAAAAATATTGTCATCTTTTAGGGGGACCACAGAAGCCAGTCTGCTTATTTCAATTGCTTCAAAATGCTCACGTGTCCAGCCCCCAGATAAGTTGTTGCAGGGCTTCATCCTTTCCTCCTATGTCATCATTTCTTTTTGGAGCTCCTCACACTTCAGTGCAAGCAACCAGAGATGGTGCATGGCACTGCTGACTGCACCACTCACCACGAGCTGTCCTGGTTTGGGGGAACAAGCTATTTTCACCAAGTCAGAGCTTACACCTCTTCATGGGAGTCTTACAGCCCTTGTCTGCTTGACTCTGCTCTTCTTGAGCCCACAACCATCATTAATCACACCCTGACCAGCTGCTGGAGGGTTTGTTTTAAATCTCCCCAGACAGTGCTACCAAGAGTTCATTAAACACGAGTGCTTGCAATCCTGAGAGGAAATTAGATGGGAGTTAACACGTCTTAATGAGGAACTTAAATGCTGGGTAATAGAAATAACAGCTGAACACTGAATTTCAGTGCATAGATGGGACACAGGGGACAACTTGTGAAGTGCCCAGTGATCTTACCTCTTGCTGGCAGATACCCTGATGGAAATTGTTCCAGAAATGGATATGATGTGATGTGCTGTCCCCCTAAAGAGATGCACCATGGTGGAATAGAAATGTCCCTGGGATCCCCACACAAGGGCAATTTACTGCACAGTGGGGTGTGACAGGCAGTGGGGTGGAGGAGTAAAGTGTGTTTACAGTGTGCTCCAAATGAAAAAGATGGGGATGCTCTGGTGAGACCCCCTCTGGGTCCAGCTCTGGAGTCCTCAGACCAGGAAAGACAAGAACATTCTGCAGCTGGGCCAGAGGAGGCCCCAGAAATGATGCAAAGCCTGGAACCCTCTGCTGGGAGGCCAGGCTGAGAGAGTTGGATCACTGAAAATAAAGCAAACATAGACCAAACACTCACCATAGAACTGTTTCTCATTTTGTTTCTCGTTTCATTTCAAGGTTAAATTTATGGTCCCTACCTGCCTTCAGAGAGGGGTAACAACAAAGCTGCCGGGCTCTTGAGTCATCATGGAGTCTTGACGTGACCTTAGACACTCTTAGGGATGTTGAAAAATAGATTTTGGAGGTAAAATCTCCCTAAAGGCATGGACAGGAGTTGCCAATGCATCCTGCCACCACCAGCCTGGTCTGAAAACAGGGAAGCTGAAACAGAAAAGCTGGGGAAGGGTCTAGAGCTCAAGTGTTGTGAGGAGCAGCTGA